>APFE030543447.1:256401-268028 GCA_000404065.3 Pinus taeda
CTATAGTACCTTGAGGACCATTGTCATTATTGGTGGTACCTCTCGCGTCTGTTAACAGCTTTCATTATTGGCTGGTAATCAGACGATGTTCATGCATGTTCGACTCCAGCTCACATTTTCGCATGCTTGAACTTGTACTTGTGTTCGGGCTGAAGTGGAGCGCAAGACCCTGGATTGTGTCTGTTGTATTCCAGGCATGATTTTAATACATGACTCTTTCACTGGATGGCTGCGACCATACCTAAGTCTATTCATTGATCCTAACCAGATGGCTGCGTCCATACTACGGATCTTGATCATCATGTACTCTTTATGGATGGCTGCAACCATGCCACATATATCATGTATTTGGACTATCATACTGTATATCCCAATGCATATTCTCGGCGGCGGCTATATATGTTCTTGTAAAGCACTTCACCTCTCTCTCTCTCTCGAGGCTCATGCTTTAGGGGGCATCTGTTACGCAGTAATTTGTCACCGTTGGTCACCGTCCCTGTTACCCTTTCTTTCGCACATTGGAGGACACATTTATGGACCTGTGACAAGTGACACAACTTAAAAACACTTGCATTGGATTCTCCTAAGTATGAACTTCAAAGTCCCTGAAGACACCTTTTGCAGATTAGCCCTAAAAAGTTCCCTTTTTCCATTAGCGCGGGTCCACAGAGTCTTACCTGCGCCAATGACTCAGTTCCTCCAAAGAGGGCGCGTCCATGGACGCTCTGTCATAGAGCAAAGCCCACGCCACCTAAATTTGGTTATGATTTTTAGCCAGCGCGCACTGAAGTGTTTTTCCTTCTTTGTTCATGCAGTTCTCTGGGGAAAAATATCATGGAAATGGTCGAGTGTCATCTTTTTATCCATGACAACCAAGTTCAGTGGCTATTCTGGGACAATGCTAAATCTTCAGTAGGTGTCCGGATAAAATGCATACTTCCTCCTCCTCCATCTATAAATGACTGTCACCCTGCATTAAACCAACTAGTTTGGCTAGAGCTATTGTGAGTGCTGAGATTATGTTGGAGCGATAGTGAGAATTGAGAATTATAGAGGGGTTATGCTGCCAAAATATTGAGAGAGAAGAGGTCACTTTGCAAGGTGTATTTAGCTTCTTGCCCAGTCAGAGGAGGTTCAACGTCAGAACCCTTTGGTTGTAATATTTCTCTGTTTTTACTGATTAATGAACGACTATCATTATGGTTCCACTCATGTGTCTTTCAATGGTATTTGAGTTATGTCTTTTCTGACCGATATATAATTGTATATACTGGATTTTACGCTTGTGTTTGTATCGTTCTTTGCGTGTGCAGGTGTCCGTTTACGTGGAGCGTAAGGATTGTGTCCAGCCAAAGCAAAAGGACGGGAGCGGCATTTCTTCTACAACTACTAGCGTTGGATTCCAGGTAGATCATCATGACTGATTTCTAATTTATGCAATTAGGAACCTGCGTGTACTGTGGTGTGATTGTTGCTAGACCTGTGTTGGGCTAGTGGGATCACCTCTGTCCGCAGAGGGGATTTACCAGTTCAACACCCCTCTGTGCCAACGTGTTGACGTGGAACTACAGCCACTGGTCCCTTAGGTACAGGCCATAAGATTTGGCCTGCTGCCTACATTGCAGTGCTTCCATTACCCAACTGGCCATGCAGACCAGTTGTGGCTCCTTTTCTTTCACCTGCTGCTTTAGGGATTGTATCTCCATATCTGCCTGCAGTCCCCTTTCTTGTAGCTGGTGGTTAAATTCCTCGAGATTAGCTTGCATCTCTTCTTTTCCTTGAGGCTCTGCTAAGGGATCCTTGGCTGTCGTGTCCTTTTCTTTCCTCTGTCCCCGCAACTGGAGCTGTTGTCTGAGCAACTCATTCTCTTCTCTTAACTTGGCTTGCTGGGAGCTTTCCACATGCCTTACTCTTGCCAACTCCCTTTGTGCTTCCTTGGGTATTCCCTCTAGAGGTCCTATATCTGCTACCCCCTTAGATTTAGCGATCCTCATCCATGTGTGGGTTCGTACACTTTCTTCCTCTAGTGCTAGAAACAGTGGCATCATGAACTTTTGGGGAATAATTCTGCCGGTCTCCAAAAAGTTATAATAAGAGCCCAAGTTGGGCTGGGGACTTGGTTCCATGATTACATTGGCTTTCTCCTCCTTCGGTGGTGACTTGGCTACTCCCTCCTCCTCCTATGGTGACTCAGCTGCTCTCTCCTCCATCCGCTCAGTTTCTTTCAGCCTAGCCAAAGTTTCCTGTAGAATAGGCTTAGCATCCTGTAGAGAGGCTTCTGAGCTCAATTTCTCCATTCTATCCCTCCATGAGGATGTTTTAGGACTCCCCCGCTCATAAGTAATGGATGCCTTGGAGGGGGATTTATCCTTGGTGTGGTAGGGGTATCCACGATGGTGATCGGTTCTTTTGATGGAGGCTTGGGTCTGGCAGTCTTAATCCTTACACTCCTTCTCGCTTTGAAATACAGAAGAGTCTCCCTCTTTCGTTTTTCTTTTGGATTAGGAGAGGTACTTAGGGTGACCAACACAGTTGCTGCCTCCCTAGCTAGGATTTCGGCCGACTTCTCCTTTTTTTGTCCTTCTTTCGTACTTCCTATAGAAAGTCCTGTAGTGGTTGTTGTCTCGCTTCCTGTAGAAGTCATTTTCAACTTTCCTGTAGAAATACTCTGCTGCTTTCCTGTAGAAGCTAAGGGCACTGTTTTAGCCCGCTTGGCCGAGGGGACTTTTTCTTTTATCTTGGCTGAGGTTGCCTTAGGGGTTCCCTCACTGTCTCGGACTTTCTCAGTCCGTTCTGCCCTGCTCTGTAGTCTTTTCTCCCTGGGCATTGGTGCAATTCTATCATCCCCTGTTTTGGCAACTTGCCCTGTTGTTGGTGTTCCTTTTTGTTCCTTCTTTAGTGTATTGCTAGGGGTGTCTTGTTTTTTAACTTTCTTCTCTGCCCGAGTAGGCTCCTTCTCCTCACTGCTAGAAGAAGTGAGCTCCTCAGCTAAGACTCGGATGTCATCGTCCTTCGACATATTCTGGAAAATTTGCCAGGAGAGAGGGACAGTGAAAGTGTGGAGTGCATCTTCCATGAGGAGCTTAATAAGCCCATGATGAGCTAGCTGTTCTGGTGTCCCCTCTCTGAGTTTGGTGGCACATTCAGTCATGGACTGCAGGAGGAAATAAGGAATGCTCAATTATTTCTTTGAGGGTAGGTCCATGTGGTGTCTGAGTTCTGTGAGCAGCCGAAAATTATAACCATATATGATGTTAAATCACCCCTCACACGTAATATACTTCATAATTTGGAGGCTGACTTCACTCTAGAACGGTTGTAGGCTAGTCCTCTGAACTCCGTTCTTATCTTCTGAGAATTGTTCTTCTGGAAAGAAAAACTCTTTCTTAGCCTTCTGACCTAGATTCCTCTCCTCCTTATCCCAAGGCATCCCCATTGGAAGATCAGTTACTCTCCTGATGAGTTGTGGGTTGAGTTTGAGGGTCAGTCCTCTGAAGTTGATAACAACCAATGTCTATGAATTCGGATTTAGGGACCGAAGGAACTCTTCCGCAATTTCATCATCGTGACCTTGGAGCTTGTCACAGAATGACATCCAATGTGCACGGGAAAACAAGTTCACCACCTTAGGGTTTTCCCGTAATTTCTTGGAGTCCGAAGGTTCTTTTTGAATGAACCCTCCCGACATGGTAAAACTCTGTGTTTGCTCGCGTTTTCACGTAGACTTGGAATTCTGGGTGGATTTCCTCCTCAGAGCATAAAAAAGATATCTTTGGTCGATTACCCTATGCGGAACTTGCCTGCTCAAATATACAGAAGGAGGACTTCGGGATTTTCCACACGAAGCACAGAGCTACGTCTCCGTTATACACACAGCCACATAAAATTTACAATTTTAACAGTGTTTTGACAGTGTATCACTTTCTACAGGAGGGAGTTTTCATTCACGCGTGGAGGAAATTTTGCATGCGGATTACTAAAACGATTTCGCGAGCGACATATGAAAAAACTTCAGACAAAATTGCATTCAAATTTCTCTACCCCCCTCACTATGTCGAATTCACCACCTTTGGAATTTTTTGCATGGGGAAGTTGAATTTTGCCTACTTCACTGAAATTCGCCACCCTCGATGTGAACAGTTCGCACTGCTTCGGATGTCGTGTTTCTAGTAGCGCAGCTTCATGTAGAAGTTGATCTCGGTTTCTGGAGGAGGTTACGGTAGCGCAGGACCAGTTTGAGTGGTAGCAGGACGTTTGAACAGGTCGAAAACTCGGGCTAACCACTTGCAGAGGAGGAGGACCCACATTCGGCTGGAAAACGGTTGTGATCATAAATGACTGGAGTGCATCATAAGTATCAACCGGCCGATTTCGAATTGCTGTGGAATTCATGGCGCGGGGGTGAGTTATTCCCGCTGATCCGTTGGCCGACGTCATTGCAATCATTCCCCAGCGTGCCCCTGACTACCGAATTCTTTCCTCTGCATTTACTGCCGCCATTCTTGTCATACCTCCGCTTCTCCCTGACTGGACACTTCCCACGTGCCAATTATCCAACCTTTCGGCATAACCAATCTAGTTCGGATCCTACGAGGCTGCTTGACTAGCTGTGGTGGCCAGTTGAATGGAAACTAGCCTTGTTCAATCCGTCCATTCTCAAATTCATGCAGATTCAGAGTATAGCTTATTCAATTGGACGAAATAAGGTTAGGCACTTACCTGTGCGGCCGTGGAAATGGTTTTTTCCAGGTTTCAGGATGAGGGATGCTGGATCTGTGTGCTACTGCATCGTGTTCAAGTGTTGGAGCTTCCCTGCATTGGCTGCTACTGGCTCTGAGCCTTGGAGACCCGTTTCTTTGGTGATGAATACGACATGCACTGGTTCTGCGAGCTGCTGGTGTCTTCGTGGTAGGTACTCCAGCTGGATCAGCTGCTACAGGATTCCTGTAGGACATCATGTAGTCGTTTCTCCTCCTGGGGTGCATGCTGACATAATTCGAGTCACGTTTCATAGGTGAAAGGTCTTGAGGTCGCCTAAATAGGTTAGTGCTCGAGCATCAGAAGACCTTATTTTTGAGATTGAAAAAAAAAAAATCCTTATTTGAAAAAAAGAGTTCTGATTGTATGTGCATGTATGCTTTCTCAGATGAGAGTGATGGCGGTGAAAGGAGGTGAAACAAGTGGAGGATGGAGGAAAAGGGTGGTTGCATGCCTCCTCAGCCGAATTCAAGCTCCAAATCCTTCCCTGCAGTCAATTCTGGCCCGTCCAAAAGCTCTATAGGAAGTTTCCTGTAGAAATACAGAACTTCCTATAGAAAGTCCTGTAGCTTCCTGTAGAAGGCTAAACCATGACCCGATTGTACCCAAACTTTGAAAAAATGAGTGTTCGTGGTGGGTGTGCATGTGAGGCTGTCTGGTAGCTTGATGGGGACCCTTTTCCTTCAGTTGAGAGTCCTCCTTTGATGCGCTGTATACCTGCAACCTACAACACTTTCAAAGATCAGCTTGTTTTTTCTTTTTCTCTTTTTTTCTTTTTGTTTCTTTTTTTCTTTTTCCTTTTTGTTTCTCTCTTTTTTTTTTTTAAAGAGACAGCAGGGGCGCCTCAAAGAGGTTTTCACCCCTACCATATGCCTTGGGCGCCTTGAAAATGTTTTCACCCAAAGATCTTTTTTATTGCATTCTTTATTTCTATTTTTTGAATATAAAATGATGCTGAGGGTGTGCCCAAAACAGAGGCAAAACCCTTCTCTATGACCAGCACTGATTTTTCCATAGGTTTGATGAACTCTTGCCTCGAAATAGGTTTCTTGTAGATCTTTAGTCGATGCCCATTGATGAGCATGGGGATGGCTTCTTCATCAATAGTTTGTATAAGGAGGGAACCATTGTCATTACACTTTTCCACTGCATATGGCCCTAGCCACCTCGTTCTCTACTTCCCTTTGAAATCCTTATGTCTGGAATCATACAACAGCACCCAATCTCCTGACCGGAATTGTTTGTCATTGAGGTGCCGGTCATGCCATATCTTCCTCTAAAGTTGAGTCACTTCTGAGTGGGGGAGGGCCTGCATTCGAAGTTCGTCTAACCCATTCAACTGCATTAACCTTTCTCGTTGAGCATGGCTGAGATCTAGGTCCAGCTGAGCTGCCATCCTCAATGTGTTGTATTCAAACTCGATTGAAAGCAAAGCTCTCTTCCCATAGACCATCTCATAGCGTGTGAAACTGGTTGTGGTCTTCCAAGTGGTGTTGTAGGCCC
The DNA here is from genome assembly GCA_000404065.3 of Pinus taeda. Taxonomy (NCBI): domain Eukaryota; kingdom Viridiplantae; phylum Streptophyta; class Pinopsida; order Pinales; family Pinaceae; genus Pinus; species Pinus taeda. Next base: position 262,663 of record APFE030543447.1, read on the forward strand.
AATTGGCCTCAACCAGGCGATCTTCCCAATCCCTTCTGCTACTGCTCACCACCTTAGTCAAGATCCCCTCTAATGCTCTATTGGTGACTTCCACTTGCCCATTCGCTTGAGGATGATATGGGGTGGAAGTCCTATGCTTGATTTTGTTATGAGCAAGCAAGTCTTCAATCATATTGGAGGTGAACTGGCTTCCTTGATCGGTGACTAACTCTCTTGGGTAGCCAAATTTGTAGAAAATGTTTTCTCTTAAAAACTTGGCCACCTTTTCTTCTGCTGCTGCCTTGATTGCCTTGGTTTCTGCCCACCTTGTCAGATAATCTGTGCATACAATGATGTAAGACTTTTTCCTTGAAGGAGGGTTGATAGGATGCACAAAATCCATACCCCACTTCTCAAATGGCTCAAGAGTCACCTCAGGTTGGAGAGGAATTTCGTCCCTTGGGGTTGGTTTCCCCATCCTTTGGCATCGGTCACATTGGCTGATATATCTTCTGACATCTTGATGAAGGGTGGGCCAATAGTAGCTTGCATGTAGAATTTTGAAGGCAATCCTCTTGGCTGCAAAATTTCCTCCACAAGGCCCATCGTGACAAGTTAGGAGGATGTCAAAGACTTCCTCCTCCCTTACACAACGCCTTAAGATCTAATCAGGGCCAAGTTTGAACAAGTTGCCCCTGATCCAAGTGAATGAGGCACTTTTTCTCACTATTCTGCTCTTCTCCTTTGAGGATAAGTGCGGAGGGAACTGTGCGGAGACGAGATAGTTGGCAATATCAGCAAACCACGGGGAGAGTACTGAGATAGCAAACAGATGCTCATCTAGCATCTAGTCATCCACTGTTTCTTCTTCACCTGTGGTCAAATTCACTCTAGGCAAAAAGTCAGCAACAACATTTTCTTTACTTGGTTTGTCAACGATGGTCAAATCAAACTGCTGCAACAAAAGTAACCATCTAATAACACAAGCATTCACATAAGACTTATTCATTAAATATCTGATTGCAGCATGGTCAGTATGTACAAATGTTTGATAGCCAGTGATATAGTGTCAGAACTTGTTCAGGGAATGGACCACAGCCAGTAACTCTTTCTTAGTTGCCGTATAATTCATTTCCACCTTGGATAATTTTTTGCTGACAAAGTATATAGCATATGGGAGTTTTTCTTCAACTTTTCCTAAGGCTGACCCTATGGCTTTTTTCGAGGCATCAGTGTGGATGTGGAAAGGTAGGGCCCAGTTTGGGCCTCTCAGAATTAGAGTAGACACCAACTTATCCTTCAACTCATTCAAAGCCTTCTGGCAATCGTCCGACCATTTAAACTCAACATATTTTGCTAAGAGGCCAAACAATGGCGAGGATAGCTTACTAAAGTCTTTAATGAATCTTCGGTAATATCCCACTAAGCCTAGGAAACTCTGGACATCTCTCACCTTCTAAGGAGGTGGGACCGTTTTGATGATGGCAACTTTACTGGGATCCACTTGTAACCCCTGGCGAGAAATGGTATGGCCTAACACACTCCCGTCAGTAATCAAGAACTCACATTTCTCAGAACTGAGGGACACGTTCATCTCAATGCACTTGCTCAAAACTTTTCCTAGGTTGGATAAGGCTTCCTGGAAGCTAGACCCGTCAGGAGTAAAGTCGTCCATATAGATTTCTACCGAATCATGGACCAACTCAGCAAAGATGCTTAATACAGCTCTCTGGAAAGTGGCAAGGGCATTACATAGCCCAAAGGGAAGGATGCGGTAGGCAAAGGTAGCCCATGGACAAGTGAAAGTGGTCTTATCTTAGTCCTCTGGGCTGATTTAGATCTGATTATACCTGCTGAACCCATCTAGGAAAGAGAAAAACCTCTTCCCTGCCAGACCATCCAACACTTGATCTATGAAAGGTAAAAGGAAGTGGTCTTTCTTGGTGGCTTTGTTCAATTCTCTGTATTCCACATAGATTCTCCATTTCCCATTTTTCTTGGGCACCAACACCAGAGGGAAAACCCATTCGCTATCCGAGATGGGGTAGATGGATCCCGCATCCAACAATTTTTTCACTTCTTCTTTAACAATGTCCTTGAGGGTTGGATTCATTCTCCTCTGAGGTTACCTGACTGGTTTATAGTCCTCCTTGATGTAGATATGATGGGTACAGACTGAGGGATGGATTCCCTTCATTTCCTTGTAGCTCCAAGCAAAGGCCTCCAAATGGCGGGTCAAGAGGCTACATAGCTCCTTTTCCTGAGAGGGAGAGAGAGAGGAGCTTATCTTCAAAATCTTCTTAGGGCCAAACTCCACATTCTTAACTCTGGGGGTGGTCGGATTAGTGGCACCTAGGTCCACTAAAGCATTGACCTGGGTATCTTCCACCAATTCTTCCAAGGATAGTGCACCAGGGGGAGGATTTTGGATTAAGTTTTCAATCAAATCATCCTCGGTTTGCAGACCTCCCTTACTAGCCTCTACTGTGCATAATGGTGTGGAGTAGACCTCATCCTCTTCTTCTTCTTCCAAATAGAGGGGTAAGTCATGTTCTAGCAGAGTTTGGGCAGGAGGGTATAGGACCAGTTGTATGCACAATTACTAATTCTTGCCGCACTTGTCACTTGGTCAGTTGGCACAAGTCTGCTAGGGGCTTTAGCCAACTTCTATGAGCTCTTAGAAGAAGCTTTTAATTGATGGATGAAGGCTAACTCAAAGGAAGTTAATCTACTTGCAAAAAGAGATTGACAAACTGAAGGAAAGCGCAAACCCCAACAAACCCTAATTCTACCAGCTAGTCCTACTGATGCAAAGATGAGAGTGCAAATTACTGAAAGAGATGCCATTACTTCTATGAAGGTAAAACACATGTGTTTATACTACTTTTGTCCTAAGAAAGTATCTTCTTGTATTTTTTGATTAAGTTGTCAATTTTCTCATGCATATGCTTGAATTGTGCTTTACTGTGCAGGTGTGGATCAAGGAAGAGGAATGCTTGGAAAAGGTTGGAAAGGTTCAGAGAGGGTCTGAGTCCCTGACACTCTTCCAGAGAGTTTCACAAAGTTTGGCTATCAAGAAACCTCATTTGTGAGCTTCTACAGGAAGTCTGCAGGGGTTCTACAGGATGTTTCAGAATTTCTACAGGATGTTTGGAAATCGTTTTTTAGGGGATGGATGAGTGAGGGAAGGTGCATGGATGGATCTGGAGGTAGGATAGGGGTCTAAAAATTCCCTAAGGTCTGGTGGATGGAGCGGTGAAGAGGTGTAGAAGGCTGACTTGGCTTGAAGAATGCTAAGGCAATGATGAGCAAGGAGGTAGGGTGACGTGGACAAAAAGGATAGATGGGAAACGAGAAACTTAGCTAAGAGACAGAATAGGTGGCTCAAATGTTGCTTTGGGTAGATGAATGAATGGGGGGGATGCCCTGCATGGTGTACTTCGATCAAATCAACAAAGGCTTGCAAATGATCAAATCTTGAACTAATCTAGTCTAACCATCAACAACATAAATGAACAACAGCTTTATCTGGGAGGAAAACCTTGTACATCAACTATGCAAAGAAACATTTCAGATGTCCAAACCCATGACTAATCTCTGCTAATGGAAACAGTACACAAAGGATTGCATGGTCAAGCAAACTAGTGTTTTTGTTGAGGCAGCGTTGTTTCCTCAATTCCAGCCCCTAATCCAATAAGGATGAGGTGAAACCAGGAGTGTGGTTGTCCCTTTTCTTGGAGGTTTTTCTGTTATTATCCTACCAAAGCACCTAAAGCAATGCCATTCATAAATAGTGATCTATTCAAACAACATAACGAAATCTACATAACAGAAATATGTTCAAATGCATAAAGGAAAACAATGATATGTAAAGGAAAAGTAACAGTACAGAAAGGAGGCCCTAGGCTCTCATGTTGGGCCAAACCCTGAGAGCTATGGCTCCTATGAAAAACTCATATTTTATAGGAAACCAAATTGCTTCTCATTATCCAAAAATAATCATAAGAGCGATGCCAAAAATGGCCACAAAAGAACAAAATAGGACTGGCAGCACTACGGTGAAAAATACACAATAGTTTCGAAAGTCCCTTACGAAGGTTGAGGCCTCAAAATTTATACATTACGACGGACCTAGCTGGCCTCCTCAATCTGTGGAACTCGGCTGTCAAACTGTGAGTTAAACAGTCCCTTCTAAATTCTGCTTGGCTGCCTTCTAGATTCGGATTTTGTGGTCTTTGGAGCTCGGAGTTGGGGGTGAATATCCCGAGGAAGGGTTATTTAATGCCATAGGCAACCCCCCTACGAATCCTCACCTCAGACTTGGCTGTCTTATAGCCCATGATTGCTTGACTTTGCTCCAATATGTGTCAAAAAACCTGAAATAAGCACGTGTTAACCACCTAGAAAAAGTGACTTCCCTTATTCGTACAAATGACATGAACATACTGAAAATAATGCATAAACTATAGAAAATGAAGGATTTGAACAAGGATTGAACAAGGATAATTAGGCCAAATGAAGCCAACAAGTTACCAATTTTGGGGCTCATCAATCTTCTTCCAACAAGGGTTTTCAAAGTCTTCTAATAAAAAAAATTGATTTCAGAGTTATGTGCCTTAAAAAAAATTCCTTCAAATTGATTGAAAAAAATCTACTACAGTTTTCTGGAAGAAATCCCTTTAATTACAGTTTCCTAAAAGAAAATCTTCGTTCTTCAATGAACCCTTTTCTGGAATTTTTTTTTTTCATAAATTCCCCCCTTTTTTCTTTACTACACAGAGTCTTAAAATACTTCAAACCCTGAGATTGCCTCAAATACACAAAAATCTATGTATTTATTTTTTTCTTAAATAACCTTCAAACCGTATGCTCAATAGAATTTAAAAACTAATAAATATACCTTTTTTTTCTTCGACTTACAATTTCAACAATCAATGGCTTTCCAACCTACATTCTTCAATTTCTCCTCTAGCCACCAACGATTTCTCCTCTACAATGGATCGTCGTTTCTCCTCTGCATCGAGACTGACTGTTCACCTCTACAACGGCCTCTGATTTCACCTCTGCACCGGACCTCCGATTTCTGTATTAGCTATTGGGTCTTTTTGAGACAGGTTCATGAGGCTCCTCTTCAAGCGATAATTAAAAACATAATGTGACTATCTTTCACTGACATCCCCTCTTCAACAAAAAAACGTTGGAGCCTTCTTGAGACATACACGGGCTGGACCCTCTTCAATAAAAAATGGCAGCATCATTGAACATACACGGGCTTTGCTCAACCCAAAAAAATTGTTTTTGCAGTCTGCTCTGTCAGGTAGTGGGCGTGGGTATGATTATGCTTTTCCAAGACTGAATATATATATATATATAAATAAAAAAAAAAT
>APFE030543447.1:289830-316753 GCA_000404065.3 Pinus taeda
CATTTCTTAAGTGCATGGAGTATTGCCAACATTTCCTTCTCATAAATAGCTTTGTGTAAAAGCTTTCCCTTAATTGGATGACTTTCAAAAGCAATGGGTCTTTCATCTTGCATTAGAATAGCACCAATTCCATTTCTTGAAGCATCACATTCCACAATAAAGGCTTTTGTGAATTTTGGTGTAGCTAAGACCGGCGCTTGGCACATTGCCTCTTTAAGATGTTCGAAGGCCTTTGTTGCTTCTGGAGTCCATGAAAATGCATCTTTCTTCAATAATGTTGTTATAGGTGCTGCTATTCTCCCATAATTCTTAACAAACTTGCGATAATACCCTGTCAACCTGAGAAATCCTCCCAGATGCTTTATGGATGTGGGGATTTTCCATTCCTTAATGGCTTTAATTTTGCTAGGGTCTACCTTAACTCCTTCATGAGATACAATATGACCCAGGTATTCCACCTCTTGTACTCCAAAGAAACATTTGGATCTTTTTGCATATAATTGTTTCTCCTCCAATAGTTGTAGCCCCCTGTCAACATGTTCAACATGATCATTCCAAGACTTGCTGTAGATCAATATATCATCAAAAAATACTAACACAAATTTTCTAAGGAATGGTTTGAAAATTGAATTCATCAAACCTTGAAATGTTGAAGGTGCATTGGTAAGGCCAAAAGGCAGGACCAAAAATTCATAATGACCCTCATGAGTTCTAAATGTTGTTTTTGGAATGTCTTCAGTCTTCATTCTGATTTGATGATATCCTGAACGAAGATCCAACTTGGTGAAGTAAATGATCCATGCAATTCATCCAGTAATTCATCAATGACAGGAATGGGAAACTTATCTTTAATAGTGAGCTTGTTGAGCTCCCTATAATCCAGACACATGCGCCATGATTCATCCTTCTTGTGCACCAATACTACTGGAGCAGAGAAAGAATTTGACTCGGTTGAATTAATACCAGCCTCTAGCATTTCTGCAAACATACGTTCAATTTCACTCTTTTGGACATAGGGATATCTGTACGGCCTGATGTTTGGAGGAACACTTCCTAGAATCAGATGAATAGCATGATCATGATCACGAACAGGTGCGAGACCTTTAGGAGTCTCAAATACCTTGGAATGATTGTCCAAGACTATTTGGAGATCTAGAGAAATAGATGATTCCAATGTGGAAACATCTAGCTAACATAATTGTGCAATTACACCTTTTCGTTCCTTTTTTAGAAGCTTTGTCATACCATTAGAGATGATTATCTTTCTTGGTTTCCCTGCAATACCCCTTAATACAACTTCCTTTCCTTCCATAAAAAATTTCATGAAAAGTTCTTGAAAATTAAAAGCTATTATCCCCAAAGATTGTAGCCATTGGACTCCTAGTACAACATCAACACCTCTCATTGGAATGGAAAGCATTGGGCTAGTCAATACATATTCTCCCATGGATAGCTTGACATTATGGCATTTTCCAGAGCAATTTATTGTTCCTCCATTTGCAATCATCAATTGACACTCTGGTGCTGGATATAGGAAGCAATTCAATTCTTTTGCTACCTTACAATGAATAAAATTGTGGGTACTTCCTGAATCAATCAACACTATTACCTTTTTCTTCTTGATTTGTCCTTCTATCTTGATGGTTTGAGGAGTGGTAATTCCTGCCAATGCATTACAAGATATGGTCGGATTCATTTATTCTTCATCTAGGCTTTGTTCCTGGAGTATATCCTCTTCTTTTGACCTTTCTTGCTCCTTTTCTTCTTCCTCTTCACAATCTATGTAGAATAATTTCTTCTCAGCACACTTATGACCTTTAGTGTATTTGCTATCACAACTGTAACAAACCCTTTTGCTCTTTTTCTTCCAATTGTTGTGGTGTCAACCTTATAGGTTGTGGAAGACTAGCAGCAACAACACTTCCGTCTTTATAGTTGTGAGTGGTATGCTTCCTAGTTGCCATAATTTTGTTCCATTTTTCTTGCTAACCTGAATGCCTTCTCTAATGAATCAGGTTCCCAAAGGCGAACATCATGTTGGATATTATGCTTTAAAGACCCTATGAACACATCAATCCTATGCTCCTCTGGAATATCTTTTACCCTTATGGTCAATTTTTGGAACCCTCAATGTGCTCCATTATTGAACCCTTTTGTTTGAGACTTATCAATTGGCTAAAAAAAGTGTTGCTTTTTGTATCCTCATAATGTGCCATCAATTCTTCAAAAAATTGCCCAAGTGATAAATGGTTTACGAGAGAAAAGCCATTCATACAAACTGATTTGGTTCCAAATATAAAGTTTCCATACGTACCTTTTGTGTGTTTTGCACACTATTGAGATCGAAACATTGCTCCATCTGTAATATCCATGTTGCGGGATCCTTTCCATCAAACTTCCTCATATCGATTTTTGGAATATGGTGGGTCTTCAATCCAACATTAGAGTCTATGGAATCATGATTAACATTTATTTTGTTCTTATCACGAGTTTCATTTAGTACCTTTTCACCATTAGTGACCATTCCTTGTAGCAACTTATTCATATTTATTGTCAATTTTTCCATCTTATCATCCATGCCATCAATTTTAGCATCCATGTCATTCATCTTAGCGTCCATGCCATTCATATTAGCTTCCATGCCATCCATCTTAGCTTCTACATCTTTCCTTAAACCATCCATCTTAGATTCTGTTGCTTTTTGTGCAAGTGACACTTGTTGCACTTGTTCTTGTAATTTTGATATATCATGTAGCATTTCTTCCTCTTCTTCATGAATCATTCTAGAGCTTTCAGGTTCCTTACTAGGTGTTTGCATTTTCTTTCCTCGGGGAATTAGTTACCGATAATAATACTCTATTATGCCCTTTGAATTCCTTCAAAATAAATTTCAAACCAATCTTAAGCAAAAATTTAAAAGAATCTACACACCTTTTTTCACTTTGTAGGAGCTCGATATTCCCTCTGATGTATCTCTATACATTCAAATCATCTAGTTTTGAAATTGTGACCTGTATTAACCCTCTATGTCCTCTTTCCAATACCACTAGCCTGATCCAAATTGGATTCTCCAAGAAAGAGTTATGCGAAATCTCCCACAGTGACCTGATTATGGACTAGTTCAGTAGGGCGAACTTGTACGATGTGCCATGAGTCCTTGTTTCATCTTTTGGCTCTAAAAAATATATTCGCGAAACTAAAGTCCATCCTCTTTCTTCACCTTCTTATGAAATTTCAATCCAATGCTCAGAGAAAACGTTATGATGATTTTCCCCAGGTCACTTGTTTGGAATGTAATTCAGGAGTCTGCAAAAGGACCAAATTTCTCAGATCATATCTCCACAAATAGAGTGCAAAACGATCTGAAATTCGAAAACGAGATTCAACGCGATGTCTTCTCAAATGGGTTTTTTTTAGCTTCTGAAACGTCGCAGAAAAAAATTTATTGCGAAAATGCCACGATGACCTTTTTGGTGCAATGAAACCCTATAATCCAAAGCTCTGATACCAAATGTTATGAACCAGCTCAAGAAAAGATAGAAAAGATAGATCAACACCTTAGAATTCAGCCTCTTCTAGGGGGCAACCTCCTTTACATTACATAAATGAACAATTCTTGGATAATACAAATGACAAAACCTCCTTTCTATATATAGGAGTCTAAGGAGTAACAATATAACCCAACCGACCTAACAATAATAATATAAAGCCACAAAAATAACAATAGATGGATTCTATGCACACAGTAATAACAATATGGGGTCAATAGGGCCACAACAATATGAATAAGGGGTACAACTACAATAGTAATGGGGTAATCACTAGTATTATAGGGACCCAACAATATCAAACCCAAGGGACTAATATTATAAACCCAACATATATAAAACCTAAGATAAATGTTATAAACATTATAATAAACAGGATTGACCATCGTTGATTTTCATATTAAGCTAATCCTTATAACAATTCCATTTTGGACCATGGTTGACCATGGTTGCCATCATAATAAACCATGGTTGACTAGGTAATAATAAACCCAAGTGATTGATACTATAAACCCAAAGTAATAATAAACCCAAGGGATTAATACTAAAACCCCAAGGGATTATGAACCTAAGGGAATTATATTAAACCCAAGGGACTAATATTATAAACCCAAGGTATATAAACACTAAGTAGAGAAAATTTGTTTCATAATGCGAGATCGGACGATGATTGACCAAAATTGACCATGGTTAGTTATGGTTAACCATGGTTGACCATCACTGATATTATAATCCTAAGGAATTGATATTATGAACCCAATGGAAACATAAACCCAAGGGATTATCAACCTAAGGGAATAATATTAAACCTGAGGGACTAATATTTTAAACCCAAGGTATAAAAAACCTAAGATAAATATTAGAAATACTAAAATAAACATGGTTGAGCATGTATATTTTTCATACTAAGACAATCCTTGTCACAATGTGACATTGGACCATGGTTAACCATTGTTGGATATGATTAAACCCTAGTAATATGAACTCTTAGGTCAATAAACTGAAGGGATTTGTATTATAAACCAAAGGGAATGATAAACCTAAGAGATAACAATTATAAACCCAAGGTATATAAGCCCTAACGTCAATATTATAAACCCTAAAATAAACATGGTTGACAATGATTGACTATGTTGATTTCCATATAGAGACAATCATTGTCACAAATATGTAACATTGGCCCTTGGTCAGCCATGGTTGACCATAATTGATTTTCAGATCGAGACAATCATTGTTGAATGCAACGTTAGACCATGGTTGACCATGCTTGATTTCCATATACAACCTTGTTTGACCATGGTTGAACATGGTTGGTTATGATTGGCCATGGTTGATAATGATTAATATTATAAACTGAATGGATTGATATTAAAATCCCAAGTGATTAATACTAAAATCCCAAGTGATTATGAACCAAAGGGAATAATATTAAATTCAAGGGATTAATATTATAAAGACAATGGATATAAACCCTAAGATAAATATTATAAAAACTAAAATAAAAATGATTGGCCATCTTTTATTTTCATATTGAGACAATCCTTATCACAATTCCATGTTGGGCCATGGTTGACCATGGTTGACATCATAATCAACAATGGTTGACCAGGGAACAATAATGCCAAGCGATTGATATTATAAGCGAGAAGGAACAATAAACCCAACGGATTAATACTAAAACACCAAGGGATTATGAACCTAAGGGAATAATATTAATCCCAAAGATCTAATATTATAAACCCAAGGTATAAAAACCGTAAGATAAATATTAAAAATAATAAAATCCTTGTCCCAGTGTAACATTGGACCATGGTTGACCATTGTTGAATAATATTAAAAGCCTCAGAATATAAATGCTTACATCAATAGTCCCAATCGACTGGTATTATAAACCCAAGGGAATACTAAGCCTAAGCTATAAAAATTATAAACCCAGGGTGTATAAACCCTAACATGAATATTATAAATCCTAAAATAAACATGCTTGACCATGGTTGACATCATAATAAGCCATGGTTGACCGAGGAATAATAAACCCAAGAGATTGATATTTTAAGAGAGAAGGAATAACAAAACCCAATGGATTAATACTAAAACCACAAGGGATTATGAACCCAAGGGAATAATATTAAATCCGAGGGACAAATATGAGAAATCCAAGGTATAAAAACCCTAATATAAATATTAAAACTACTAAAATAAACATGGTTGAGCATAGTTGATTTTCATATTAACACAATCCTTGTCACAATGCGACATCAGGCCATGGTTGACCATTGTTGAATAATATTCAACCCTAGGAAGATGAACACTTACATCAATTAACCTAAGGGATTGATATTATAAACCCAAGGGAATAATAAACCTAAGGTATAAAAATTATAAACCCAAGGGAATAATAAACCTAAGGTATAAAAATTATAAATCAAATGTATATAAACCCTAACATGAATATTATAAACCCTAAAATAAACATGGTTGACCATGGTTGATTTCGATATAGAGACAATTCTTGTCACAATTCAATATTGAACCATGGTTAACCATGATTTATTTTCATACTGAGACAATCTTTGTGAGAAAAAAACGTTGGACCATGGTTGCCCATGGTTGATTTCCATATCCATATGGTTTGACCATGTTGAATATGGTTGGCTATGATTGACCATTTTTTACCATGATTAATATTTTTTTTTTCTCGGTAAAAGACTATCTAGCTATTTGTATTATATTACAGTGGAATTTTACAACTGATACGCATGCTGAGCATGGAGAAGCCCCGTATGGGTACTGTGTTTACAAAAAACCAGCTTTTTGAGGCTCCCACGCAGGGGCAGCTTCAGCTGGTTAACCATAACCTTGTCCAAAATTGACATTGTTTTGCTTGACCAACAAAAACCAAGAGCACCGAGGTGCAGCATGACGCTAACTAAACTCATGAATGCCCACACAGGGGCGACTGACCGAGGTTCACTGTAAGATGTGGCAACCAGACAGAAATTCTGCATAATCAACTTGCAAAATAGGATTACCCGGCATAGCTTCATTCCTGGATGTTGGCAGATGGCGGTTGAAGGCCTGCGAGCTGCTGCTCAGCCTCCTCACAGGGGCACTTTTCTTCCACAATTCGCGCCCATCCCTGTCCTTCTTCCACTCCTTCCCATCTCGCCCTCCACGATTCCTCGATGAAGCCCAGTGGTGCTGGCCCTAGGGAGGGCGTGTAAATTTCCATGGGCGCCTTCCCCTTGACTCCTGCTTCCTGCCCTGATTGCGCCTCTGACGCCTCCCCTTCTCCTCCACCTGGTGGTAAATTTGGCTGCACGGCTGGCCCTGCTTGCGTTTCCGATGCCTCCTCTCCCTCGCCGCCTGGTGGCAAAGGCGGTGGCGCCACCGCGTCATCCCCTTCGTCGGCCGATTGAGTGAACATGATTGTGATATGGGCGTTGATGCCCTGGTTCCCAGAGGATCTGCCCAAGGAGAAGACAACGGAACTGAACGCAGGAAGCCCTGCTTCTCCCTCCCCCGCGCTGCCAACCTCCACGAGCTGCTGAGCATGTAATGGAGTTGCTGTTGCTCTCCTGTGGCAATTGCAACAGCAGCAATGTTGGTATCCCTCCCCTGCTGGGCGTCGGGAAGAAGCTCCTCTTCCACGACCCCTCCTACTCGGCTGCCTCTCCCTTGTTCTTGCCATTGTGCCTCCCTCTTCCCCGACTGCCACTCACAGGAAGACGACCCCGCGGAGCTCTGCAAGCGAATTCGAGAGCGATTGTGCCTCCAAATGTGGAACAGCGGGATGGTTATGCATTCGCGGGCAATGTCTCCACTCTGAGGGCCATCAACCCCTGTAATTCCCGCATTCCACCACCGGCGAGACTTGGCCTGATCGCCAAGAGTTCCTTCTATCCAGTTTCCCCAACCTCTGCTGCAGAGATGGCTCAGACCAGGAATGTCGGGGCCGTCTGGCATCCTTCTATCAAATGGTCGATGCATGGTTGCGGATTGAACCTGCATTGAATTCACCCTGTACATTCTACCCGTCCCTCTGCTCGGCATTGAATGCCTGGAGCTCCCGCGATCGCGTTTAAGTCTTTGACGGCGCCTGTATTTACCACCTGTCACAGGCACGAGGCGACGCATGCTGAGCATGTGCCTCGTCCTGTTGGGATGATCCATCACCCGCATCCGGGATTTACCATGATTAATATTAGAAACCTAATGGATTGATATTATAAACCCACGAAAATAGAAAACCCAAGGGATTAATACTAAAACTCCAAGGGATTACGAACCTAAGGGAATACGATTAAACCCAAGGTACTACTATTATAAACCCAATCTATATAAACACTAAGATAAATATTATAAACACTAATGTAAACATGACTAACCATGGTTGATATTCATATTGAGACAATCCTTATGAAAAATCCATTTGGACCATGGTTGACCATGGTTTATTTTCATATCAAGACAATATTTGTCATAATGCAATATCGGACCATGGTTGATCATCGTTGATTTTCATATCGAGACTATGGTTGACCATGTTTGATTCTATAAAACATGGTTGACCAACATCAACTATGGCTGACCATGATTGACCATGATTGTCCATGGTTGACTATGGATAGAAACCCTAGTGTTATAATAAGTATAAATAGTGGGGCGAAAAAGCAAATGTATCTCCTCCATATTTATTTCTATTCCATTTCATGTATTTATATGATTTTCTTTACAATATTTCCCTTAAGATATTTTTATCCTAGATTGATTTGAAAGATAGAGAATCGAATATGTCAACTGTATTAAATCTCAACTTCAAACCTACAATATAAGAAATATTAAACATTATATATTAATGCATTGTATTATTAAAGTAACTATCAAAAAATTAATATGTTATTTAATTTTTATTGATAATAAGATTGTTTTTCGGATGTGACAATATAAGAAATATTAAACATTAATATATTAATGCATTGTATTATTAAAGTAACTATCAAAAAATTAATATGTTATTAAATTTTTATTGATAGTAAGATTGTTTTTCGGATTAATCACATTGTAGAGATTTGGTCGACTTTTCGAACAAACTAATGTAGTTGATCCACACGACAAATGGTGTGAAACATCCAACATATGTGATTTGTCATGAGGATGAACCACATTAGTTGGTTCGAAACATAGACCAAATCTCTACAATGTTATTAATCCCTAAGACAACCTTATTATCAATATGGATCACAAAAGGTCTAATGCTAATTTTTATTACTAAACACATTAATTAAATTATTATTTATAACATTTATAATGGATGAATCACTATATATTAAATCACATGAATTACAAAGTAACATATAAAATCATTATATACTGAAACAATGTTTTGCATTAAATCATTTTATATTATATTAAATTACAAATTATCATATAAAATTAATGTACATTGAACTACACAATATTGTATTGATTACAAATTATTATGTAAAATTAATGTATGTTAAACTATACATTATTGTATTGATGAGAGTGTTAAAGACTAAAATTGGATTATATTAAAATGATTTGGAACTATTATAGGTTAAAGCAATGTTTTGTATTAAAATCAATGTCCATTAAAACATTGTATTTGTTTATAAAATCAATGTATATTAATTAAAAATTATTATCATCAAATCAATGTATATCAAATTCCACATTATTTTTTTTTATAACTAAAAGCTATGAAACCACTTTAATAAAAAAAATTATCACCTTAAATTAAATTTTATCACCTTAAATTAAATCTGAAATTGAAATATATTAGATTACAAATTTTGAAATAATAAAATTAAAACTATGTTTTGTATTAAAATAAATGTCCAAAACCCTAGTGTTATAATTAATATAAATAGTGGGGCAAAAAAAATGTATCTCCTCCATATTTATTTCTATTCCATTTCATATATTTATATGGTTTTCTTTACAATATTTCCCTTAAGATTTTTTTTATCGGAAAGATAGAAAATAGAATATGTCAATTGTACCAAGTCTCAACTTCAAACCAACAATATATGAAATATGAAATATTAATACATTAATGCATTGTATTATTAAAGTAATTATCAAAAAATGAATATGTTATTTAATTTTTATTGATAATAAGGTTGTTTTTTTGGATTAATCACATTGTAGAGATTTGGTCGATTGTTCGAACCAACTAATGTGGTTGATCCTCACGACAAATGGTGTGAAACATCCAACAAATGTGATTTGTGGTGAGGATGAACCACATTAGTTGGTTCGAAACATAGACCAAAACTCAACAATGTGATTAATCCCAAAAAGAACCTTATTATCAATATGGATCTCACAATTCTAAGATCTAACATTATTTTTTATTACTAAGCACATTAATTAAATTATTATTTATAACATTCATAATAGATGAATTACTATATATTAAATCACATAAATTACAAAGCAACATATAAAATCACTATATATTAAAACAATGTTTTATATTAAATCATTTTATATTATATTAAATTACAAATTATCATATAAAAAGGTAAAGTACATTGAACCACACAATATTATATTGATTACAAACTATTATGTAAAAATTACTATGTAAGAGTAATGTATGTTAAACTACACATTATTGTATTGATGAGGGTCTTAAAGACTAAAAAGGGATTCTATTAAAATAATTTGGAACCATTATAGGTTAAAGCAATGTTTTGTATTAAAATCAATGTCTATTAAAACATTGTATTTGTTAATAAAATCAATGTATATTAAATTAAAAATTATTATTATCAAATCAATGTATATTAAATTAAAAGTTATTGCTATCAAATCAATGTATATCAAATTCCACACTATTTTTTTATAACCAAAAAACTATGAAACCACTTTAATAAAAAGAAACACCACTTATTATAAATTTTGGAATTACAATATATTAGATTATAAAATTTGAAGTAATAAAATTAAACATGTTTTGTATTAAAATCAATGTCCATCCAGAAATGGTATCTTTTTATAAAACCAATGTATATTTAATTAAAAATTATTATTATCAACTCAATGTATATCTACTATAAAAATCCATAATTTAGATAAATGTGGCTTAAATTTATTATGGATAAGTACTCCTCTCAAATTTATAAATATTGTCAATTTAGAATATTAGAATTAAACAAACTATATTAAAATGTCTTACTATAATTTTTCTATGCAGAAAATGCTTCTATACGATCTTTCAAAGAAAATTTCAGCGAGCGAGGCTTTATCCCATCCTTGCTTCGACTTTGGTTCTAAATTGTCTTGACTGTTAGAGCTTTCAAAAACCTACAACGACGTGATCTAATATGACATCTCAAATTTATGTTGTAATGACTTGCTTCTTTGCATTCAAATATATCGTTATAACTGCGATTTATAATTATCTTTGAAAACAGCGTTGAAAATATAAAACGAGGTGATCTAATATGACATCTCAAATTTATTTTGTAAGGACTTACTTCTTTGCATTCAAATATATCGTTATAACTGCGATTTATAATTATCTTTGAAAGCAGCGTTGAAATTTAAAATTTCTTTAGCGGATCAAATGGATCATCTCAAATTTATGTTGTAATGACTTATTTCTTTGCATTCAAATATATCGTTATAACTGTCATTTATAATTATCTTTGTAAAGCAGCGTTGAAATTTAAAAATTTCTTTAGCGGATTAAAATTTCTCCAACCTGTAATGCAAGCAGTTTACGGTGAAATAGGTGAGGGAATTAGTAAGCCATAGGAAACCACTCAGTTTAGCTAATGGACTGGAAAAAAACACTTGCAAATGGGTGAAGAGGCATAAGTACAATTGCAAATGGGTGAAGAGGCATAAGTTTAAGAGTGTGAATAAACATACTTTTCAGAAGTATAAGAGTGTTTATAATTTGTTTTAAATATATTTTTCAGTCTGGAAAACACATTTGGCAAATGGTTGAAGAGGCATAAATTTAAGAATGTAAACAGAGATATGTTTTAGAATTAATGTTGGTTTGAATATATATTTTATATTTTTTTTTAAATATATTTCTCACTAATGAACATACTTGGTTATCAACAAGAGGTACATTAAAATTTTTAATCATTCTTTGTTAAAAAAATAATTTAAATATGCTTTAAACATATGATTTAGAAATGCAAGTAAGTTAGTGGTGTGAATTCTATCTATTGATATAGTGGCAACCACAAGACTATTCTGGCATCTTGCAACTATTATGGCATCTTGCAATTTAGGCCATCAGATCAAAAAAATTAATTAAGAAAATTATTAAAGTACATAACTCCAATATAATAACTGAGAACGCCTATCAACTTAATAACTACAGTTTCTATATAAACTAACTAATACATTTTTTAAATGTTTACATAATTCGTTGTCAATTTTCAACATTTCTCTTGGAAGTTTATTTTAGTCTTTAATATTAAGAGATGCATGCAGAGATGATATTTTTTATAATGTATTTAACCAGGAAGAACTGTTATTGTAGTATTTTACACATATAAACTGCAGAAAAGTCAATGTAAGAGAGACAATGATATACAAACTGCAGAAAGGAAAATATATATCATAAGCGAGAGAATGATATAGAATATGCAAAATATAACCCTTGTATCGCATCTTAGAATACAATTCTGAAAAATAGTATTGTAATTCAGAAAAAAGAGCAATATATTGTGTCGCATATTGTGTCCCTTATAGCGGGCAATAGAGGATAGAGGGTTACAATATGAGAGATTCAAAACACTAACAACTCATTTGAGAAAACATTACATACACTATTAATAATCGAGACCACAACATAATCTATAAACTTAGTCTTTGTGCTGGGTAGTGCATCTACATACCATTACTGCAGGTTGACATTACATATGTACTTTCGTTTAAACATATAAAGTTCTGTTTCCTGCATTTAAGTATTATGATATCACAGCTGATAAGCCCAAAGTATTGAACTAGATTCAGGTAAGTTAAGGTCCGCTTTTATTTGCATTACTTCCTATATTCAGCGGTGCAAAAATGAATGGTTTTCGATTGTTATAATAATTTTTTTTGCTTATGTGATAAATATAAAGCTAAAAAAATTCCAAATCAAAAAGACGGTCGGGCTTCATCGTCTGTATCAGTTTGGATTCAGATCAATGGTCTTAATGCAATAAAGAAAGAGTGCAGAAGCGCTTGACTCTTTCAAGGATAAAACAACGCATAGGCCAGTTTTCTGTAGATCAGAAGCCTCAACATCTTCTCCCCTTTGCGTTCGTTGTCTTTCATCCGTCAAGTCTTTTTGATGTCTAGTTCATGTTCCCGATGCGCACCACATCTGCAATACTGAAATTCCAGTCGCTGACAAACTTGCGTTGCCCGCACCTAGAACACAAAACACTATTACTGCAATGCAAGTCGAATCAATTTCGTGCACAATATTTATGAAGATGAGTAACCCTAAATATCAAGACATGAGCCGATCGTGAGAATATCGTGCCGACCATGCGTGGGTTGCGCAGATCGGTGAACGCCAGAGACATATTGAAAAGCCTCTGGCACGCGACTCAAACGAAAAGAAGCCGAACGAAAAACCTCTTGCACGCGAAACCCAAACGAAAACCTGAGGATTTTTTATTTTATTTTTAATTTAGGATTATGTTTCCTTAAATGGTTGGGAATTTTTCTGGTAAAATTAAAAAAAAATACAGATTAGACAATGCTCTGTTTTTCTCCACAAGATCTTAGCACGAGGAAGCCTTAAAAAAATTCGGAGCAGACAAAGTTTTTCCTTATACAAAATAAAACTTGTATTCTTTAATCAAAGACCACTTCAGTTACAATTTTCTTCCTCTCTCTCAGAGGGATTCACCAATAACATTTCAACAAAAAGAATTAGTCTGTCTCTTCGTGAGAATTTACATTGTTGTGTGTAAAAATCTCTTTTACATTCACTGTTGTAAAGCAAAATTTCTCTTACATGTTCTGCTACCCATTACATTTCGTTTCTTCAACAAAAAATCTTCATACTTCTACATTCTTCATATTCACACTACTGTGTGTTTCACCCCGCGCTTCCCTCACACTACAATAGTCAACTCAAAAAAAATATTACATTACATATACAACAATAAAAAAACTTACACATATTTACTATGCCATAGTTCCGTGACTTAAACAAATAATAAAATTAAAAACATTTACCTACAATCTAGGAATATAAGTAAATACCATTTATTTCTTCACTGCAGTAAACGGCGCTCAAACCCAAAACTTCATGTAATGTTCATGTGCAGGCCCGTACTTCAACCATTGAAATTTTGCGATTTGCAATTTGCGATTTAATCGCATCGCAAAATCACATTCGTACTTCAACCATTGAAATTTTGCGATTTGCGATTTGCGATTTAATCGCATCGCAAAATCACATTCGTTGTAAAACAGGGAAATGCATGAAACAAATGGGTGCGATGTGCGATATGCGATCGGATTGCATCGCAACATCGTAATCGACAAAAATCAAGTGAACAAACGGAGTTAGGTGCAATCATGCGATTTGCGATCTGCGATAGGATCGCATCGCAAAGTAAAATAATGCTGCAGTTGAAATTATTATTTCAACACTCCCCTTTAATTTCAACTGCTCGCTTATCACTTAACCTAGATGTTTTCTTAAAAACTCAAATTTTTTCTATCCCGAAGGCTTGGTCAAAATGTCCGCAACCTGTTCTTGAGTGCTGCAATGTTGTAAAACGATTTCTCCATTGTTCACTAATTCTCTGATGTAATGGAACCTTGTATCAATGTGTTACGTTCGTTTGTGAAACACAAAATTCTTGGACATGGCAATAACAGAGCTATTGTCACAAAAAATAATTGTTGCTTTTGTCTGCTCTTGGCATAGGCTCCTTAGCATCCTTCTCATCCAAACCGCTTGACACGCTGTTGCTATAGCTGCCACGTATTCTGCATCTGTTGTAGACAAAGATACAACTCGTTGCTTCTTAGAAGCCCATGAGATGGCTCCCGATCCCATATGAAACACATATCACGATGTGCTTCTCCTATCATCAACACTTCCAACCCAATCACTGTCAGTGTAACCTGTCAACAAGAAACTTTCAGAAGAGGAGTATAAAATAACAAACCCCTTCGTTCCATTCACATACTTTAGAATCCTCTTGGCTGCCTGCCAATGAGTCTTTTTCGGTCTTTCCATAAATCTGGAGATTAAACTCACGGCGTGCATAATGTCCGGCCTAGTTGCAATCAAGTACATAAGGCTGCCAACTATGCTCTTGTACAATTTTGGATCAACATCTTTGCTGCTATCTTCTTTGGTCAATTTCAACCCCATTACAGTTGGAGTCACAGCTGCCTTGCTGTCCTGCATGTTAAATCTCTTCAACACTACTTCTACATATTTAACTTGAGAAATGAAAACACCATTTTCACTTTGGTCTACTTCAATTCCAAGAAAATATCTTAAGAAGCCCAAGTCAGTCATTTCAAATTCACTTTTCATGACTGCTTTGGAATTAGCAATTAGAGAAGCATCATCGCTAGTAAATATCAAATCATCTACATATAAAACAACAATAAGAATCTTACCATCATTCTCCTTTATGTAGAGTGTGGATTCACCATCACACTTATCAAACCCATTCTCAATCAGATAAGCATCTATTATGCTGTACCATGCTCTTGGAGCTTGCTTCAGCCCATAAAGGGCCTTCTTCAGTGTGCATACTTTATGCTCTTGGCCTTCAACTTCATAGCCTGGAGGTTGTTTAACATAAACCTCTTCTTTTAACACTCCATTCAGGATGCAGATTTAACATCCATGTGATAAATCTTCCATTTGTGTTGTGCCGCAATAGATAACACTGTTCTGACTGTTTCCATCATTGCTACTGGTGCAAAGGTTTCATCATAGTCTTTGCCTTGTTGTTTGTAGCCTTTCACAACAAGTCTTGCTTTGTGCCTGTCAATCTTGCCTTCAGCATTGCTTTTGGTCTTATAGACCCACTTAACTCCAATGGCTTCTTTACCTTTTGGTAGCTGAACCAAATCCCATGTCTTGTTTCTTCCTATGGCACTAATCTCCTCATCCATGGCTTCTATCCATTTCTTATTTTTAATTGCATCTTCGAAATAAGCAAGGTCATCAACATGATAATACAAAGCAAACAAGGAATTCATTCCTTCATCATAAATGTCACTTAAACTTATGAACTTCTTACCTCTTTCATTTGGTGTGCAAGTGCTTGAAGAAGCACTTGAATTTCCTCCTTGTGGTGTGCTTGGAGAAGCACTCTCATTTCTCCTCAAGGGTGTCTCTTGCTGCCCTTGTGTTGGCGCTATTGTTTGGGGATGCATTTCAGCCATCTCATCATCATCTTCATCATGAAACAAACGGTTTTTAACATTTATTGTTTTCTCTATGCTTCCATCCCAAGCTTCCTCCTCAATGAATTGAACATCTCTGCTCACAAAAAACTTCTTGGTAGATGGGATATACAACCTGTAACCTTTGGATTCCTCACTGTATCCAATGAAAATACATTTCTCCCATTTGCTGTCCAACTTCCTCCTTAGCTGATCTGGAATGTGTGCATAAGTCACACATCCAAAAACTTTCATGTGGGTGACTCTTTGCTTTCTCCCACTCCATGCTTCTTCCGACACTTTGTTCATCACTGCTTTTGTAGGGCACCTGTTCAAAATATATGCTGCGCAATTTACAGCTTTAGCCCAATACTCATTTGGCAAATGCTTTGCCTTCAACATGCTCCTCGCCATATCCATGATGGTCCTATTCTTTCTTTCAGCAACACCATTTTTTTGCAGGGTGTACCTACCTGTAAATTGCTTGTGAATTCTATTTTCTCTACAAAACCGTAGGAATTCCTTGGAGATATACTCACCTCCTCTGTCAGTTCTCAAAAATTTGATGCGCAACCCACTTTGATTTTCCACAAGTGCTTTGAAATTGTGAATTTTTTCAAACACTTCACTTTTGTTCTTCAGGAAATAAACCCAAGTTTTTCTAGTAAAATCATCAATGAAAGTTAGAAAATATTGGCTACCTGTAAGTGATGGAGCTTGCATTGGTCCACATAAATATGAGTGGACAATCTCTAAGAGTGCCTTTGCCCTTATGCTTTTCCCTGATGGAAAACTTTCTCTATGTTGTTTTCCCAATATACAACCTTCACAAAGGCTGTTGGGTTTCTCTATTAATGGTGATCCTCTTACCATTCCTTTTCTGCTCAGCAAGTTAAGACCTCCAAAGTTGAGATGTCCAAATCTCAAG
This sequence comes from Pinus taeda, assembly GCA_000404065.3. Lineage (NCBI taxonomy): Eukaryota > Viridiplantae > Streptophyta > Pinopsida > Pinales > Pinaceae > Pinus > Pinus taeda. The sequence goes on from APFE030543447.1 coordinate 306,721, forward strand.
TGCCATAACCAATTTTTATCCTTTGGCACGCTTTGGAAAGCCTCTTGGGTAACTGCTGCAATTACTTCTTTGTTTTTCAAATCTGCCTTTATTCTGAAAGGGAACATCCTATTCCTTGTCATCTTCACTTCAGCAATACATCGTTTGTTGAGTGCTTTATCCATGATGGTGCATACATCATTCGCAAACAAAACATTGTACCCCTTTGAACAAGTTGGCCAATGCTTAACAGGTTACACTTCATTCTAGGAACATAATAGACATCTGCTATAATTTTCTTTTCACCTTTCTTTGTAAATATTTTAACTTCCACTTTTCCCATAACAGAAATTTTACTATCAGTCCCAAGTGTGACTTGTGACTTCACACTCTGATCTAAAGCAGAAAACAAAGCTATGTTTCCTGTCATATGGTTGCTGCAACTGGAGTCTAGAAACCATATGTCTTCGTTGTTTGTTTCAGCCATACTACAAGCTAATAATACATTATCTTAGCTGATATTTTCTCTAGTGATATTTGCACTAGATCTATTGTTCATATCATGTTGTTTCTTCCTACATTCATTGGCATAGTGCCCATATTTTTTACAATAATAGCATTGGGCATTGCATTTTTCATACCTTTGTCCTTGAGCATGATATTGTCCACTTTGTTGGCTGTTGCCTTGGCCTTGGTACTAATTTAGGTTGTTGCCTCTTCCTTGAGCATTTGTTGGACTGTTTCTTCCACCTATGTTTTGGCTTCTGCCTCTTCCTCTCTTGCTTCCTCTGCCTTGACCTCTTCCTCTTCCAAATGACATCTGGCTCTTGAAGGCTTGCTCTAGAGATGAGTTTTCATTTATACTCAACCTCTGCTCATGTGTTATCAGTGATGCATGAAGTTCATCAACTGAAAAGTTTGAGAGATCCTTTGTCTCTTCTATGGTGGTGACAATCACATCGAACTTTGAGGGTAGGACCCTCAACAGTTTCTCCACAATCCTCCTTTCTTCAAAAGTTTCTCCAAGAGATATTATCTATGTGACCAGACCAATTGCATGTATGAAGAATGAGTCAATATTGTCTGACTCCTTCATGCACAAATTTTCAAAATCTCTCGTCAGCAACTGTAGTTTTGCTGTCTTCACTTTCTCCATGCTTAGATAGGCAGCCTTGAGAGTTTGCCATGCTTCTTTGGATGTCTTGGCTGCTGCTATCCTTGGAAACACACTTTCATGCACTGCTTGATATAAAAATACGAGGGCTTTGGAATCCTTATTCCTATTGCTCTTCAACAGATCTTTCTCTGCCTGAGTTAATCTATTAAACTCATTTTCATCTGCTGGTTCTTCAAACCCATATTCAACAAGTTCCCACAAATCTTGTGAGGCAAACAAGGTTTTCATAGTTATTGCCCAATAGTCATAGTTTTTCTCATTAAACTGTGGGAGTTGAGTATTAAACATACCCATGCTAGCGCTGACACTGGTGCTAGTCATTCTTGCACTCCTTAACTATGCTTTAAAATGCTTAATTGTGTATTAAAATAACTCACTGTGTTCAACAACAACACAAGAAAAACTTTGAGAAATAACTGAAACCTTTCTTGACCGAGTCTTCACTCTGCTGGAGAAGCTGCTGCAACAAAAGGAACCTTCCTTCAGCTTCTTTAACACCTTCAAAGAGCCTGGACAAGCTCTGATACCATTGTTGAAAATTTTTCTAGTAAAATTAAAAAAAAAAACAATGACAATCCTCTGTTTTTCTCCACAAGATCTTAGCATAAGGAAGCCTTAAAAAAAATTCTGAGCAGACAGAGTTTTTCATCATACAAAATAAAACTTGTATTCTTTAATCAAAGATAACTTCAGTTACAACTTTCTTCCTCTCTCTAAGAGGGATTCACCAATAACATTTCAACAAAAAGAATTAATCTTTGAGAATTTACACTGCTGTGCGTAAAAATCTCTTTTACATTCACTGCTATAAAGCAAAATTTCTTTTACATGTTCTGCTACCCATTACATTTCTTTTCTTCAACAAAAAATATTCATGCTTCTGCATTCTTCATATTCATACTGCTGTGTGTTTCACCGGGTGTTTCCCTCACATTACAATAGTCTCCCTCACATTACAATAGTCAACTCAAAAAAAATATTACATTACATATACAACAATAAAAAAACTTACACACATTTACTTTGGTGACTTAAACAAATAATAAAATTAAAAACACTTACCTATAAATACCATTTATTTCTTCACTCCTAAATAGCGGGCAAACCCAAAACTTCACGTAATATTCCGTAATATTCATGTGCAGGCCGGTACTTCAACCATTGAAATTTTGCGATTTGCGATTCAATCGCATCACTGAATCGCATTCTTTGTAAAACAAAGAAATGCATGAAACAAATGAGTGTATATGCGATGCGATCGGATCACATCGCAACATCAACAGAAATCAAGTGAACAAATGGAGGTAGGTGCAATCATATCCGGTAATAGCAAAGTAAAATAATGCTGCAGTTGAAATTATTATTTCAACATAAATGAGATTATAAATTTATTATATAACTCGTTGATAGTTACATAGGTAAAAATTAAAATGCCTAGCGCTTCTCCCTCCTCACTATTCTTCGTTGTTTATAATTCCTATGCCATTCTGATTAGCTTCAGCAACAGCCAATGTCTATTGACAGCACTCACTCACCAACCACGACTTAGTGGGCTGTGCTTGTTCACTATTTCTTTCATATGCCGGTAAGAGAATACGGCATTTTAAGCGGAACAAGAATAGAAGTAAAATAAAAATTATAATCCATGCCCAACAGGAACGCTGTTGAACGGCGTCTATGTCTTTAAACTTTAAATAGTAGTCATATCAACTAATTAGAAAAACCAAACGCTAACACTAACGGCACAAGTTAGCTGCGCTTATAAATACCGTCGTCACTCTGTCAATGAGAGAGGGCTCCCACAGAATCGGCTGGGAGATAACGCTGAAACGTCTGGTCTCAAATTTCGAGTTACGAACATGGATAAGGATTCTCCTCCTCCCACGAATTCTTTTGCAAATGAAGTGTGAAAGCTAGACAATTGATCTAAAATATATATATACCCATGGCAGATCTGGAGTAGGTGGACGGCAGAGAAGGCGGGGCAAGACAGATTACAAGGATTTCTGTAATTTTTTATTTTGTATAGACCTCAATTAGAAACAAAATTAATGTAATCATAATGAGAACACATAAAGTGCAGATATAAATGATGGTTTATCAAGTTTAATTTTAAATTTTTTTGTGATATGATTATGGGTAGACAATTTATATTATGGATAAAATGATTTTATTATTATATAAATAAATTTAAAGCCCTAAATTTTTTATAACATATAAATCTGTATCACTGTGATTTAAAAAAATATATATTAACTTCAATTAAATTACCTAAAAATATAAAAAATAAAATAAAACATAGAATACATAAATTATCATAAATAAATGAAAGGGAAAACATAAGCTCCCGAGTGTAAGTCTAAATATATTCAAACCCGAAGTGCGGAAGTGGAAGCTTATTTTCTATTTTTTTTTGTTTTTTTTTCATATTTTATCTCTTTAACTCAAAAAGAAAATTAATGTTATCATATTTATATATTTATGGGGGGTAAAAGTTAATGTTATCATATTTATATATTTATATATTTATTGGGGGTAAAAGTTAATGTTATCATATTTATATATTTATGGGGTAAAGTGGTGTAGTGGAAGTTTAGGTGTGCCCAAATCTGAAAATCTATTTCTTAAAAGAAGCATCCATATTTTATTTCATTTATCTTATTTTCTATCTGAATTTAATTTATACTTTATTGGTTTATGTTATCACAATTTTTACTAAAGGATAAGATATATTTTTAATCATATATCTCCCTTAAGCTATAAATACATACACTTTTCAATAAACATAATAAATTTAATTTATTTACATAATATCAATTGATAATAGATTTAATTTATTTACATAATATCACAATAACAATACGTGAAAAAAATATATTGAATTTAGTCTCAAGCCCCTTTCAAAAACCTTAAAAAACACGATTAAGCAAACTTTGATGTGAGAAATCGATAAATATTGTTGAATCAGAATGGATAACATTTATCCATATTTACATAAATGAAAATGAGTTATTTTAACTTTTATAGATAATGTAGAGGATTTAAATTTAAATAAGTGTAGACGAGAAATATTAAATATTTTTTATAGGAATGAAAATTATAATATAACTAAATAAGTAAAATATATATAACAATTATTTAAATCAAAATAATTGAGTTTTCGGAGCATCTCTATTACCATCTGAGAGTCCCCTTTTATCTCTAGAATCTTGTAGCTGTTCCTCACCGCTATCCTTAATCCTTGATGTACCGCCCACAGTTCAGCTTCGTTGTTAGTCATTTCCCCTGCCCACTCTGCATATACCCATCTGGTGTTTTCCTCACTATCTTTAAATATTCCTCCAAAGCCGACGTTCCCTGGGTTCCCTTTGGATGCCTCGTCGAAATTTAGCTTGATGAATTTCTCTTTAGGATATCTGAACTGCTCTGAACTATGAACCTGTTTGTTTTGCTGATTCTCTTTCTTGGGGTATAGCATATCATATTTCATATTTAATTTTATTAGGATTTGTCCTTCCTCCTGATTTGTTTTCCATTCTTCCTCATCCCAATCTTCAGCAAGGATCGTTTTTCTGATAGACCTTAGAACTCTTTTCCATATTTCTTATGGATTTGTATGTTTGTCTAGGAAAATCCTTCGGTTTATTTCTTTCCAGAGGAGCCATATCACGAAGCCCACTGTCAGATTCCAATCTCTCTTGACAACTTTACAGTGGAAATTTTCCTTACTCCATTGAAAATTGGTTTTTTTATATCACTGGGGTCTCTTTTTGCTTTTCCATATAACTTTCTAGTCTCTTCCCATATTTGCGTAGAATACCAACAATTATTCAAAATATGATCCTGAGTTTCATTTTCTTTATTGCAGAGACTACATTTCGATGGCCCGAGGAGGCCTCTCTTTTGAATTTTGTCCCATGTTAAGATTCTTTCTTTTCCAACAAGCCATGCAAATAGGGCTATCTTTGGCCACCATTTACTGTCCCATATGATTTTCCACTCTATGCTTTCCTCTGCCCTCTCTTGATATCCCATTAGATAATATGCCTCCTTGACTATAAAGGTTCCTTTCATTGATTTTCCCCACATGAGTATATCTTCCCCATTTTTGACTTTTATTTTCCTTGATTCAACTTCTTTTAAGTATATTTTTTGTTGTTCTTCATTAATGTTTTCATCCCATTCTTCGGGCTTTCTCCATTTCCTCCATATTCCGTTTGTCTCTCCTTCCATCCAGTAACCTTTTACATATTTTCTCCCCTCCCTGAGCGCATTTTCTTGTATACTCTGTAGTGTTTGGATATTAATCAGTGTGTCCCTCTGTTGCCACCACTCATCCCAAAATCTAGCATTCCTTCCTCCTCTTATTTCCCAGAACGCATGTATATTTATTATATTCCTATTCTGGCTTGCCAGGTTCCAAATTGTGGAACCTTTCGGAGTCTCTTCCAGTCTAAGGATTTCATCCGTATTTTTGACAAGTTGTACTTGTGACTCCATATTTTCTTCCACAGATCATTTCCTCCTCTCATCCACCGCCACCACAATTTTGCTCCCATCACCTTATTCAACATTTTCGGGTCTCTCAATCCAAGGCCTCCTTCCTCTTTTCTTTTTGTTAGATTTTTCCAAGAAACTAATTCCCATTTCCTCTGTTGATTTGGACCACTCCAAATAAATTTTCCATATATCTCTTTTATTTTTTTGCATGCCCTTTTGGGGGCAGCCATAATAGATAAGGGATAAATAGGCATTGCTTGGAGGACTAATTTCACGAGGACTATTCTACCTGCTATATTCAGAGATCTAAACGACCAGAGTTTTTCTATAACATGCTGCCAATTCACCATTCTTGTGGGGTGAATATCTATCTGATTCCCCAGGTACTTTGTTGGAAGCTCTCCCTGCCTAAACCCTAGCGTCCTGGTAAGATGAGTTTTGATTGAGTCGAAGGTGTTAAAAACAAAAGTACATGATTTCTCCTTATTGAACTTCATACATGAAGCCTCCATAAACAGGTCCAGGATTCTTTTCATATTCCTAACTTCTTTTATTGTTGCTTCACAAAATATCATAATTTCGTCTACAAACTGCTGATGGGTTATGGGAAGATTGTTCCCCCACAACCTTAAGCCTTTGATTTTTCTTTCCCTCTTCTCCTTTTTAAAGTATCTTCCTAACCCCTCAGTAGCCATTATGAATAGGAAAGGAGATAGTGGATCCCCTTGCCTTATTCCTCTTGTGGAGTTGAAGGTTGTTGTAGGTATCCCATTTATTAATATTGAGAAATTCGGTGTTGATATCATGCTATACACCCATTCTATCCATCTATTATTGAAACCGAATGTCTCCAGGACTCTTTTAAGGTAATTCCAGTTCAAACGATCATAGGCCTTTGACAAGTCGAGCTTTATCATCATTCTTTTTTGCTTCTTCTATTTTAAGGAGTGTCTGACTTCTTGAGTTACTACTAGTCCATCAAGAATTTGTCTTCCCTCAACAAACCTTGTTTGCTCTCGGGAGATTAAGCTTGTGAGGAGATGTTTTAATCTTTTCGCTATCAGGGTGGCTATTATTTTGTATATCAAATTACATTATGCAATTGGGCGAAAGCCCTGAGCATTTTCATAATTAGCATTCTTAGGGATCAAAGTAAAGAAGGTCGAGTTTATAGCTGGCCATACCTTTTGCTTCATGCGAGATTCTTCTACTACCTCTAGGATCTGCTTACCTAGAAAGTGCCACCCTGCTTGATAAAACTCCACGGTATAACCGTCCGGTCCTGGTGCTTTGCCTTTCTTCATGTTCATCACAATTTCCTCTAATTCCTCAATAGTAGCTGCTCGCATCAATGCTTTATTCTGTTCTTCTGTTACTACCTTAGGAATTTCCTTGCATATATTCTCTATAGCTGCTGAACGGTCATTCTGAGATTGAGTCAGAATTTCTTTATGGTATTCGACCAGTACTTTCTCAATTCCTTCTTGTTCTATTATCCATTCCCCTTCTTCATTTTTAATGGATAAAATCCTGTTTCTCTGCCTATGTTGTATCATAGCTTGGTGAAAAAACTTGGTGTTTCTTTCTCCTTCTCGAAGACAATTGATCCTGGATTTTTGTTTCCATAGGATCTCCTCCTGCTTCCTCCTCTCTTCTAGTTTACTTATTATAATTCCTTCTTCCTTTCATCTTTCCTCTGTTCTTCCTTCTATAATTATTCTTTGTTGTATTTCTTCCATTTCTTGTTCTAGTTTTTGTTTCTCCTCCATTATATTCCCAAAATCTTCTTTGTTCCATTTCTTTATCTTCCCCTTCAATTCTTTTAGCTTTAACTGAAAAGTGTGCATCCTTCCTTTTCCTTGTATTGTGCTTTGGGTCCACCATTCCTCTGCTTTTAATAAGAACTGAGGGTTCCTAAGCCAGAAGGACTCAAATCTGAAAGGTTTTTTGCCCAAATGTTTCTTAATATCTATTTCCAACCTGACCGGCCAGTGGTCTGACCCAATAGCTGGCATTATTTTTGCTTCTACAAAAACATCTTGATTCATGATTGATTCTGATACAAGGAATCTGTCTAGTCTAGAAGCTATCTGATTTTTCCCCCGTCTTCGGTTATTCCATGTATAAATGCCATTAATTATTCGTATATCCACCAACCTCTGTTCTATAATCATCTCATTAAATAAATCCATATACTGATCATGTCTCCTTATTCCTCCTTTTTTCTCGTCTATGCTTCTAATCATATTAAAATCCCCTCCTATTATCCATGGTGTTTCTGGATAGATCCTTCTAGCATCTTGCACACTCTTAAGAAACCTTTCCCGTTCTCCTGGTATGTGCGGCCCGTAGACTCCTAAAATGAGAATTCTCTCCGCTAATCCTATCACTCTACATAGGCCGATGAGGATTCTAGGTAGGCTTATCCAGTTTTCAAATATTATCTCCTCAGGGTTCCACATAATTGCTAAGCCCCCTGTTGTACCATTTGCATCTAGTCCCATTACTTTATATTGTATTTTTAGTTTTTTGATTATTCCTTCCATTTGTTGCATATTAATCTTCATCTCTTGGATTATCATGATCCCAGGTTTGTCTTTCTTCAACCTCTCTTTTAAATACCTCTACTTTCCTTTGCTATTGAGGCCCCTAATATTCCAACTTGTGACTATCATTTATAACTTCTTGGATGGTTGTTGAAATACCTCCGATAGAGGTATAACCTTGCCCGAGTTGACCAAAATTTCTCCTGCAGCTTGTATAATCTCATTCAATGTTCTTCTGCCTCCTTTGCCAAAGCCTTCCATTCCCATGTTATTATTTTCATATATCCCTATTTGTCCTGTTAGATCCTCCAAGGTTCTGCCTTTTTTTTCTTTGTAATTTTGGAATGTTTCTTTATATAATTGTTTTTGAGTTTCCAGTATAAATCTTTCATCAAGAATTTTCCATTCTTGTAGAAGTTTCCTCATGATTCTTTCTTCTTCAATCCCAGTTTCCTTTTGTAGCTCTGTCTCCATCTGGGTTTCCTCTGTTATTATCTCCAAGCTTTCCGTTGCCTCTTCTTCAGTCTCCCTGATTTGTATTGTGGCACTGTCTTTTGTCTCTTTACTAATTTCCATTGGTTCGTTCTCATTCTCTTCTTCTTCAATCATTTTTCTTGCTTCCTCCTCTTCGTTCTCCTGAAGGGCCTGAAATTTGTTTTGACTTTCTATTATAACAGGTTTTGTTTGTTATTGTATTTTTGTTCCCTCTTTTCCTGATTTTTTCCTTCTGCTGACCTCTTGGAAACCCATTTGCCCGCCTCTGCTCTCTCTGTCCTCCTTTCTTCTTCTTCTTGTTTTTTTTTTAATTTCCTCTTCTTTATTTAGCGGGCACTGCTTGTAAAGGTGCCCGTATTCATGACACCTTCTACACCTGAAAGGTATGTGTTCATAATCCATTGGTTGCTGCCATATCTCATCCTGGTACTCTAACTCTATATATTCTGGCAACAGTTCTGCTATGTTCATGTAAACACATATCCTTGCATAGGACGTATACTTTCCTCTTTTTGTCGACTCAGCCACTTTGACAAAGGACCCGATTGTATTACCAATTCCTTCGAGAATATCAGGGTCCCAAAATTCCATAGGTAGGCCAAATAATCTGACCCAGATGGGTGCTGCTAGCATTTGCTCATTTTCTGGATTATATCTTTCTTCCCAATGTCTCATGAACAGACCAACATTATTCATGAACTATCGTCCTTTCTCGAAATCTATTTCTTTATCCTCCACATTTGCAAATATTACTATGAAAAACCCTTTCGCTCCTAGCTTTAGATCTCTATATGTCCTTTTGGCTTCCATTTTTGTTGTATCCATTTTACTAGATCCTTCTCTGTTGGCCAAAACCCTACAAACTTGCATATCAAAGCATGATCCCTCATATAGCATATATATTCTTCAAGTTTGTTATTGGGTATCACATACCTTGATTTTTTATGTGCTCTTGGTAAGCATCGCCCCCCTATCTTGGTTTGCCACTGGTTTCCTAGTACCGGTGCCTCTCTGCTGCTCCCCCTTGGATTACTCTGTGATCTACTCCCGCTTGCTTCCCCTGTCGATATATTTTTGTAGGAGGGGATCTCTCCCCTCCCCTGCCTGCTTTCCATAGTTTCCTTCAGCTCGGTCTAGTTTTATTTATTCCTTACCGCACGCAATAGACTTTGTTCCTCGAATCTGCTCGAGAAGGCTGCCCTTCTGGTCGTCTCCTCCTCTATCGCCCTTTTGTGTTGGCTTCTGCAAACACTAGTACAATTATGGAATATTATCAATGATATTAGATTACTATTTATGAATAGTATTAGGTTAGTATTATCAAATTATCATATAT
>APFE030543447.1:317032-338300 GCA_000404065.3 Pinus taeda
TTATACCATGATTTTTAAATCTTTGTGTATCAATGATTTTTCATTGTTAAGTTTTATAATTAAAATCCTTATAGATAGATGATACTCACTTCAATAATCTATTTACCTGCATTTATGACCCGCCATAATTTAAGCAAGTATTTTCATAAAAACAAAATAATATTTACTACCTACCATTATTTATTTATATTTTCTTCAATGTTTTAACATGTAAGAATAAAAATATAAATGTGACAAGTTAATAGTAATTACGTCTCACCACAAATTTATGCAAATTCATATTAACTTTTTTATTTAGCAATTTTCTAAATATATAATACAAAAACAAGTATCGGAAACTATACTACTTTGTAACACTTATTTACTTGTAAAATTTCATCCTCGTTGTCTCCTTTGTATTTCGTTGTCTCCTTTGTATTTCATATAACTTCTGCTAGATATAATGACGAGTGTGTTTTAAATGTGACAACAATTACATATAAAGATTCTACCCCGTTGTCTCCTTTGTATTTCACATAAGTTCTACCTAGCTATAACCATGGGTGTTTTAAATGTGACAATAATTACATATGAAATTTGAGTAATGAGGCTGGTTTTCGATTTGCATATAATGTTATTAACACAAATGTATGCTGACTTTTAAGCTTTTATTTTGCTCCTTCTGCCACTGATTTCTGTTTTCCGAGAGGGCAAGTTACTTTTCTTACTCACCAGCGTTCTACTTCTTTACTTCTTGGAGTGATTTCCTCTCTCGGATTTGACTTATCTATGATGGAAAGTGTGAATATTAGAATCACTGATATGTCAAGATATACAGTTTTTCATTATCCGGTGTTTTAAGAAAGTTTAACCTTTTGCAAAATCCTCACATTCAACTTTGTTACGACTTTGCTCGGATTGATACGTGACCTTTCTCTAAACATGCAAATATTTCCTTCTCTCAAATGGATTGGACTACCCTTCTTATTGATAATTTATGGATATTAACCTGGTATTTCTCTTTCCTTTTCCTTCCTTCTGTAGTATCTACCTTTTCCTTCCTTCTCTAGTATCTGTCTTTTTCCTTCCTTCTCTAGTATCTATCTTTTCCTTTTCCTTCCTTCTCTAGTATCTGTCTTTGTCTTTGTCTTGAGTTAGACCTCATAGAATTTTAAGTTTTCCTTTCAAACGTTCCTTTGTCTTACATGTGGATGATTCATGGTATTTTTACAATGGCTTTTTTAACCGACTCAAAATTACATCGAAACCATCCATGTGTGCATATAATCGAGAGAGAAAAAAATCAAATTTATGTGAATTTCAACGGAAATCTCAATTGCATACCGTAGAACCATTAAATTTCCTTTCCATTACCTTCTTAGCAAAGTATTTATATAATAAAAGGCCATTGTGAACTAAGTATTCATTTCAACCTCTAAACAAGGGAGCCAATGCCGTGGCAGTAGTCCCTGCCGGGTCACGCTTTTGATTTTGTTAATTAATTAATTAATTAATTTACATATAGATTTTATGATTATAAATTATTATCATAAATATATTTATGATTATAAATTATTATGATAAATATATTTTTATTAGTTATCATTTTAGAATTTTGTGAATAATTTTTTCTTAATTTTATTAAAACATTTTATTTATATATAATTATTAATTTTTAGGATTAAATAAAAATATGTTAAGTGAACATAACCATATTAAGCAACCATATTAAGCTTATGTTATGGTATTGCTTACAATTAATAATTAATAATAGAGAAAGACAACCACGTAGCAGAGTTCAAGGACGGTTCCAGTTCCATTTATGGTGCTCACGAGAAGGTTATTCGGAGATATAAATGGCAAGCAATTCAAAAGGGTAGAAAATGCAATTCAAAAGTGTAGAAACATAAGGAACTCCAGAGAAGTCTTCCGTCGATTTCTTCTTTATAATCTTCCTGAACGTAATCCTGCAGCAGGAGACACATCATAATTTAGAAACAATTAATGAATAAATGAACATCAGTAAGCTTTATCGTTGAAATTAGGTGGCATGAGTTAGAGAAAACTCACAAGGGAGCTAAGAAGAGTATGAGGGCAGAGACATTTCCTGTCATGAGAGAACATATTCAGCATTAAGTAACTTGCACAAAACTCCATGCGACCCTATATCTATATGAAACTAAACTTTGACAGAGCAAGTATGCATACCGAAGATCCCGAAAATGAAATGTGCAATAAACATTTTCGTAGCTTTCAGTGCGATCAGACGAGTTCCAACTGAATGAATGCAGCAACAACAACTATTAGCATGTAGGGGCGTCATGAAACCAAATTATTTATAGGCCTTGTAGCAGAATAACTGTGGGCATATCGAAAAGGGCAGTTCCTATTTCGTATCCTATAAAGGCGTGTTAAGCCGATATAACACGCCGAATGCCCCTTGACATGGGGCGTGTTAAGCCGATATAACACGCCGAATGCCCCTTGACATGGGGCGTGTTAAGCCGATATAACACGCCGCGCGTTATCACCATCACCGTGCTTGATAACAATATATTGCTTGAGATTAATAATGGGAACCCATAACAAGTTAAGTAAATTAACCAAAACATAAGAGCCCAACAAAAAGGAAAAAAATGAACGAGATGTAAGAACTGATACATAAATCCGCATGAATGATAGTGCAATGAAATCTCATCTCTTCCCTGATCTTATAACTTGCTAGATTTTCCCCTTTTCCATTCATTACTACACAATATACTGATTTTCAATGAATAGAATATAACTTTTTATATTAAAAAATATTTATTTTTATTTGAGTTTTAAATAATTATAAATTTCTTATATAAGTTTATTCTTGATACATAATTCCTCACTTCTGAACAATCAAATTGAATCTTGAGAATCGTTACCCACCACCCTCGTCGCCATCAAAATTAGTATTAAGAATCTTAACGACCACCATAATCTTCATGAAAATGCCATCAACCACCACCATAATCTTCACATAGATAGAATTCAGACCTTTCCCATGCATAGTGTTAAGAGAGAATTTGTTACTGTCTTACTCTCTCCTCTCTTTGACATGTATTGGAAATCGATTGACCATTCTGGCCGACGGAAAGTAAGAGGGCCTGTCTTCTTTCAGCTGATCCCAACTGCATAATATATTCAAAGTTTAGTACGTACATAAATTAAATTTTTAAATCCAGGAATCAGCTAGCTGTGAGACAACCCATAATTTCAGTAGATAAGTGCGAAACATTAACATAATTATGCAAGTGTGAGTCATAAATTGAAATAGAATAACTATTTAGCGAAGAAGGTACTATTCTAATCTGTGTACCTGTATCTAGTGACAAAATAATAAAGAAACAGAGAGGTCTGAAGTCTAGCCAGTTCTGCTCCTGGACAGAATCTACCTCCTCCTCCGAACGGAGCAAATAGTTCACTGTTTCTCCAGCTTTTGTTTTCCTGCAGAAATATTACACATTATTTATTCCAGCGACCACCTCTGTAATATATAATTAATCCATTTAGCTTCGCACGGTGATATACATAGCTGACTTTAAAACTTACTGCGTCGGTCTCCAGCCAACGCCATGGGTTGAAACTCAGAGCATCCTTGTAAAATTCTTCATTAAGATGGACTGCACATAGAAATGGCACTACAGACCACCCTTTGGGAATAACATAGCCTGCGAAAACAAATTATGCCACAAACAATGAGAAAAGTTATAGTCATGGAGATTCTGACTGATAATGGTAGATAGAAAATTGGTAAAAAGTAAACAGAAATTTAGCTTCAGCTTTACCATTGAACTTAATATCCTCTGTAGTCTCACGGAAGAGAGCTATAGCTATACCTCCTAGGCGAAGTAGGTTTTATGAATAAATATATATGTAACCCATGCTATGCAATATCAGAGAATAGGACACAGAGAAAGCTTAATATCAAAACCATAAACATCCAATAAGAGACAATAGACACCAGACTATATATATCTTAATATAGCCTAAACTAGAGAAAATGTTTAACAGCCAAAAAATATACATATATTCTGAAGAAGAGAGAAGTCCATAAAGATACTAACCTTTACCACCGAGCATCCTCCGAGAGCAAGAGCGCTGCATAAACCACAGATGTGGACTGACTCCAGGCCGCAAGCTCAGTCTGTGTGATATTAGAAAAACTAGGACCGACCGACCCATGAAAGGAGAGAGTACATTAACAGGTCAGGAGAAGGATAAGAGCATAAGAGTTCAGCAATTATTCAGGGACGAAAGCTTGAGGCCGAGAGAAATCCAGAGACTACAACGAAGAAGAAAGAGATTTCATGACCCGTTAACAGAAATGACAGGCTAACCTGGGTATCAAGGGCCGAAAGCTATACCAGAGACATACAGGAAATGAACAGAGATTCCGGGACGGAGAGCCAAATTTGCAGACGATATTCCCCCACGCAGGGGCACGCAGAGAAGTAAGAAGGTCTAAAACTCGCACGGTGCAGTGAGAAGTGACTAAATAAGGGATGATTTACCTGTGGTAAATGCACGTCGTTGAGGCGGAACGACAAGCAACATGCAAGCATGAGGTCCTAATGTAGGACAGGTGGAGTATGCTGGAACGTGGCGGATTGTGGTGGAGCTCGGCATGCGATTGAGGGTTGCTACCCACCTAACTTTACAATAAATTAAAACAAACAAATAACTACACAACTGTAAAAAAAATACAGCTTTCTGCCTGTTGAGATAGACGACTATAGGATAAATTAAGTTGCGAGCGGCTTTTATAGTCAGTTCAAAAACTTAGGATAAAATAGCAAAAACAGCATTGGGGCACGTGAAGCCTGCAATAAGAGGTTAAACTCAAAAGTTTGGTTAAAACTTCATTGCGAGAAACTGAAATGCCCAAACTTTGGATTAAATTTTGGTGAACACCACGGTCAACGGCAACTAATACTTAGTCAATGCGCGATCGATCGCTATAGTCCCTGCTATGCCGGAGGTAGGGACTAATAACTCATAAAGCATAAATCCCAAAATTTAACTAGTTACACATACAAGCATAGATTCCACCATTCTCCTAGCCACATAAATATGAACTCGTAGAAATGATGTTGCAAATTATTGATGTTAGAACCCAAGTATGAAAATGCTTGATACCCTTCCCTCTTATAACATAAGGTGGTAGTAATATGCCAACCCCGGTAATAATAGATCCCCCATAGTGGTTATATTATACTTCAAAACAAGAACCATAATAGTGGAAGAAGTAATGCTTCGTCTAGGAACTCCTTCAAACGAATATTTAGAAAAACTTTCTCCTTCAAATTGCAATGACGTTGATTTCTTCATACCTACTCAAGTCATCTATGTTTAGTGATGATTAAGAGAAGACCCCGAGTATCACTGAGAATACATCCCTATTTCCTATAACAAGGATCACTTGAAATCTCTTTCCTTGCTCCCTAACATTGAAAACCACTTCATTGGTTCCAATTTTGTCACTTCAATGGGTTATTTTATGAACTTCACACATCAAGAAAACAGTTCATCAAACATTTTAACATTCCCAACGAAGATGAGTCTAGTATACTCACACCTAATAACCATAAAAATGAACACAAGAAATCGAGTTCTACTTTGCTAACATTTGACTCAAAAAATTCATAACAATTACCATAAAATTTGATTTGATGTTCTCGTGCACTAAATAATGTATGGTAGTCTCATTGTTACATATGGTGTACAAATTTGAAGGGTAGCTTCAATGATATAGATATAATTGATTGTATTCTCATAAATTACTAAATAATTATCAACATTTTTTTATTATTTATACTTGGATTTATAAGTATGTTGATCTTACACCGAATCCAAACTCCTATTCAATGAACTGATAGGGAGATGTGGCACCATGTGAAAGTATCATGTCAACAAAGTATTCATTTCATGGGTGGTTTTGGGACCTTGGGGTTAATTATTCCCATGAAAGTGTAACACGTAGAAAGAAGGTTGACATAGAGTGCAGTATTCATTCTTTCATTTTAGTGTAGTGTAGTATCCATTGTTTCCAAAGGGATTTTTTTAGAAAAAGAGTATTCATTATTCAAACATTAGAATATTTACATTGATTGGTAGTATTCATTCATCATTTGTAATTCTACAAATACAACCATGATGTACAAATCAACATTCACCCTTTCCTTTTCTTCTTATGCAAAAGAAAGAAACAATGATTATGCATGTTTCAAGTTCACAAGAAATAATAAAATAAAAATGTCACCTAGTAACTTTAATTTCATTCACACAATATCATACTTTGTACTGATAAAATATTCTACCTTCATAAATGTATTGTTGTGTAAAAATAGGCAAGAAATTCCTAGTAAAACCGTATAAATGCACAATAACTTTGTTAAAAGTAAGCTAATGTTGTATGATACTTTAGATTTGAGTTGTACAAGTTGTTGGAAGTTTGGTTGATCATATTATAGTTTCTCATGTCATTAATTTTGTGATTTCGTGTTTCAAAAAGGTTGATGCACAAAAGAGGAAAAGTTTTCCATGTGAGTTGGAAGGTTAAAATGGTACTAGGTGAGAAAATCAAAATGCATTGTCAACCTTCCTTTCAGATATAAAAGTTGTTTTATAATATGTAATGTAAAGGTATGCATATGGTGAATTTACCATTGTGATTTATAATTCATGTAAAGAACAGAGAGGTTTGTATCATGCACCAAGATTTGGTATTTCATGTAAATTTGAAGGCAAGACGATGTTAGAGTAAAATGCATGTCCTAATCTCAAATTTCATCCAAATTGAGTGATTAAAATTTTACAAAGTGTAATTGGTGATATAACTCGATATATAACCTTATATTTGAATTTTCATGCACAAACTATTTTTTGTGTGCATAAATTCTAAAAATTACATCATAAAAACAATGGGCAAGCAAAACTATACTAAAATGCATGTGCAAATAAAAAAAACTCATTCTATTTGAACTTTTAAAATGTTTTTTTACTCATTCTACATTATCCTATATATTTAATTTTACATTTTTATTCATAAAACACCATGATATGCAAAATATGCAAGAGTTTCCTACTAGAACCTTAGAAATACACTACTTATTTGTAAAAGGTAAGTCAAGGATTGTATTATACCTTATATTTGAGTTGTGAAAGTTTTTGGGGAATGGTTTATAATTCTATAGCTATTAATATTGTTAATTTTGGAGTTTTGAGTTTAAATTGGTTTTTTTATCCATGAGAAGGAAAGTTTACCTTGTCATTTAAAAGGTCTAAACTATACTAAGTCACCAAATTGCCTGCCTTGATGTTCTAGCGATAGTGTAGATCCAAATATTGTATTATATTCTAATATGGATTTAGATATTTTTTATATTTACCTATGTCATTTAAAGTGAAATTGAAGACTATGAGAGGTTGTTTTCATGCAACCATATTTGGGATTTAAAGTAAATCAGAAGGAAAACCCACAAGTAAAATGCATGACCTAGTCTCAACTTTAACCTAAAACAAATATGTAAAGTTGATTCATTTAGATATTTTTTATATTTACCTATGTCATTTAAGGTGAATTTGAAGACTATGAGAGGTTGTTTTCATGCAACGATATTTGGGATTTCAAGTAACTTTTAAGGAAAACCCACCTTAAAGTAAAATGCATGACCTAGTCTCGATTTTGACCTAAAGCGAATGTGTAAATTTGTAAGTGTAATTTCTGATTTTTCACCTATATATATCTTAGACCGAGATTTTAAGACAAACAACTAGATGTTATGCACAGAGGCTCAAAATTGCCGAGTAAAACCAAAAGGCATGCCAAGCTACACTAAAAAGCATGTCCACGTCTCAAAAACTCATTTAGTTTTAGTGTTTAAAATTTTTAATGGTTTTATTTATCCTTTAACATCATACTTTATGCTTCATTTTTAATTTTTAGTCATGAAAGACTATGATTTGTAAGAATTGTAAGGAGATTCCTAGTAAAACCATAGAAATGCAGAACCTATTTGTAAAATGTGAGAAATGGTTGTACTATACATTATATTTGTATTATGAATGTTTTTTTCATCTGATTTATCATATTATTCCTGTTCATGTTGTTAATCTTTGCAGTTGCAAGTTTAAAAGAGTTGCAATGCAAAAGAGGTAAAGTTGAAATTGTAATTTGGAACGTTAAAATTTTACTTACTGACCAAAATAAAATGCACAATCTAACTTTTCTATAGCTCCAAAAATTTTCTTTGTAAGTGGTAATACGGATTTAGATATATGGTAAATTGAGGTATGTAATTTTAAGTTAATTTTAAGAATATGATAGATTTCTTTCATGCATTCAGATTTGGGATTTCATGTAAATTTAAAGGAAAAACTACATTATCGTAAAGTGAATTACTTTCTACCCTAATTTCACTTAATGGAAAAGTTGTTATTGTTCCATATATATTACCTCAAGATCTATCTAACAATGCGTATAAAAGCAAAATATTATTCCTTAAGGCCTGTCAAATGCCATTCCTTTTATTACATGGAAATGATAAGAAGAAACCATACTTGGTCATTCTCATGTGTTGATGCATATTACATATATAATCTTGTAGCTAAATGTCCCACTCCTCACTTATATATCCTACTCTATATCCCAAATATTTTTACTTAGAAACATTCATAAACACACAAGGATTATTTCTTGCCTATAGTGAAGGAATATTAGTATGCAATAACATCTAATCACAATGGAAACATCATGGTGTCATGTAACATAGCATTTAGATAAGGAAAATATATTGGTTATTCTATATGAATCAAAAGTACAATAACAAGATTACACATTTTTGTGTTAGGTGTTCTTCTTCGATCACTTAACCTTCCCCTTCTTCGATCACTTAACCTTCCCCCTTCCTTAACTCACTCACAAAATGGGATCATATATGAAGCACATATGTACTTACTGGTGGCAATCCTCCAACATAACAAGGAAATTAAATTACATTGTCCTCCTTTTCCACCTTTGAGAGGGTTTTATTACATAGGTTCTTTCTAGGTCTAGAAGGATGTATCTAGACACTTACGGCTAAGCAAAGTTGGGTTTTGTGGCAATTAATTGGGTGGATACAAGTCATGTATAGACTTAATGGAATGTGAACCGACCAATTACAAGTCAAGAACAAATTTTCATGCTCAATTATAAGCATGTCCTAACTCACTATGAACTTTCTTCACAATTATGATTTGTTCTCAATTATGAAATAATTTTTATTTCATAATTATGAAATCGTGACAAAATAATTATGAAAAATACTTAATTATGTAATTTCTTCCCTATAAAATCCAATATATTATTTGTTAGACCTATGGTGGTAAATACAATTATAACAAATCTCGCCTAATGCATGTGATCAAAAGAGAAACTAATGGGCGAAATGCATTAAACCAAATATCAAAATGCAAAGAAGGATTCATGAATCAAGAAAACAAATTAGAGGAATATTGAAAACCATATCACAATCATAAATAAATCATCCCTTAGGTCGCAATACCATGCTTGAAATTAAGAAGACCTGAACATGGTAACAGGAAAAAAAATTAATGTGGATCCATGACATGGAATTATACCACATGACCACAAATAAATGCACAATAAATGTATGTAATAAATAAAAAGATCATAACCACCAACAAATATATTTTGGATCTATGTCAGAGTGTATATTAGTAGCAATCTAGAAACATATAATAGAAGTGCTCGAGAGTAGTCATCGAAGTACATGATATGGTACACACTCCAATGGAATTTGGGTTGGATTCCATATAAGAGTCATAGATCTCAAAACCTAAGGTCTTCTACTCAACTATAATGGTATGAATCTACAACATGCAAATAAAACACCTAATACATAAAATACCTAATATCTAACATGATAGAAATCATGTTAGAAATCATATGATTACTATTCACTGAAGGATTCCACTAACAAATGTAAGGGACCCAACAATAAAGCAATTAACAAATGTAAGGGACCCAAAAATAAAGCAATTGGACCCCACAATCCACTAGGTGTATCTCTAAGAGGAAAAATATAATGAAATGGAAGATGTAGTTATTGAAAGGAAACTTATGAGGTGAGCCAAAGGTATTAAAGGACTATATTTTTTGATAGGGGACAAAATTAAAATGTAGGATAATTTTTTATATTTTTGATAGGGAACAAAATTAAAATGTAAGATAATTTTTAATTGTATTGCTGGTGTTTATAGTGAATTTGAGATTAGAATGATGAAGATATCCATGGGATGAAATTTTTAAGCAGAAGGAAAATAAAGAATTTTTCTTTAATGAGAATTTAAACATTGTGAGTAAATTTGAATTGAAAGAAAGAAAGTATGTAATTGAAGTCATGTGGTTGCATAGTAACTAAAAAAGGCTTTTTTTTTTGTTTTCATTTATTTTTCTCTAACAAATAGTTGTGGTATATTGTGGTATATTGGTTGTTTTTTTGTGGATAGGAATATAAATTTCAACTTTAGATGGGATGGGATGGGATGGGTTGACTTTTTTTCTAAAATTTAATAGATGACTAAGATTAGCAGTGAGGCAAATATCCGTGGAATATGTTTCGTCTTAGTGTATGATCAACAGTTGCGAGAGAAAGGGAGCGGAATCGATGGACAGAAAAGGGAGGAAAAAAAAATGAGGACAAGATCAGTTATCCCAAGAAAAGGGGGAAAGCACGACTTAAAAAAAGGATCTCGCTGCAGAAAACGCCACGAAAAAAGCCACTAACACAGAAAGGGGATTGAAAGGAAGCTACTGCGGGAGAGAAATATAGTTGCAACCTTGCACTAGCGGAGCTAAGTTTGTTGAAGGTCTGGTGAAGCCCTTGTGCAAGGCAGTGAATCTTCTCAAGGGTAGCATAACATCCCTTGTCCACAAAGACGACTCTGAAATCTTGGCTCAAAGAGATACTATCAAGGGGTAGCTAACTCCTCAACTAGCTAATGGTTGGGAGACCAAGAAATCCTTGGAATTAGCCTTAAATTTTTCAGATAAGCATGCAAAAAAACTTGACTTAACGGATAAGAATGTGGCTAGTGAATAAAAGTTGTAACTTCGTGTACAATATTTACTTTTTCGTTTAGAAAGAAGAAGAGTATGCTTGAATATATTCAATATCGAACCTGCAAAATTAAATTTCAAAGAGTAATAAGGGCACCTGGATGATGAATTAAAATTAACAAGGAGGAAAGGTTCTTTATCTGGGCCGCGTACCAGCTTTTCCCTCTCCAAAGGAACCTAGAAGTATAGGCCTCCAAAAAGTGCAATTACTTACCAAATTCGAATGACTTGAATAAAGTCACATATAGCAAGAGAAAATGGAGAAACCCTGACACGAGAAGAAAATAACCTATAGAGGTTACTAGGTTTCCTTGTCACGCTTCCATGAAAGCTCCTGTAAAAATACATCAATAAGTGGATTACCTGGAAGCACTGGCATTTAATTTCGGTTGGTCAAAACATCACACCTCAAAATTTTTTATAGAAGGAGGCATTACATATTGAAACTCAGCAGATGGAACACCCTGGAATGGCAGCTGCGCTGAAAAGGGAAACCACTTAGGAAACTCACAGGATCAATCGCAAATTTGCAGACACCATCTGAGAGAAGGGAAAGGACCATGAAAGAGTTAAAAAAAAATCACGAAGAACTAGAAAGGAAACATTTTCTGGATTTTAGACTTCTGTGGCTCATTTTTTCTTTCTTCCTTCTGACTTAGTTACAGGAGAATCCACAGTATGAATTATTCTTTGTCAACCTTTCGAATCTCAACCGAGATCCCTCATCAGGACCAATTGAATGCTTGATAGAAGAAGAGAAGTTTTAAAGAATAAATAGTAAAGAGGGAAAAATAAGATGAAGGACAGCGACCACAGTTTTTTGCTGAGAGTCGCCAATTTATTAATTTTATATTATATTAATTTAATTAATAATTAATTATTATTATTATTTATTTAAATTCAAAAATTTTATTAATTAGTTATATTATTATTATATAATTGGAATATCATTAATATTGATAATTTATTATTATAATTAAATAATTAATATTAATAGTGTATTAATAATATTAAAATAGTAATATAAATTGAATAGATAATATAATTTAAATTATTATAATATTTACTAATTTTATTCTTTTATTATAATAAATTATTTTTAAACTAATTAAAATATAATAATTATTTAATAATTATGTAATAATAATAGTATTAATTTTAATTTTAATAAACAAAATATAGATTAATAATAGTATCTTTAATTATATTTAAAATAAATGAATAATGTATAATTGTTATAAAACTAAATGATAATAAACTAATAGTATGATTAATTAATAATTAATTTGCTTATATATATATATATATAAATATATATATATGAGATAGATGTGAATAGTTATTACTATTATTGAGGAATGATTAATTAATTGGGAATTAATTATATTTATTATTGTTTTAAATTATTAATTATTTAATTTATTAAAGTTAGGCTACTAATTAATTTAATATTCGAAGGGACTAAAACTAAGAGGAGTTTGTGACCTTAATTCCTCTCATTAGGGGAAGCCAGTTTCCACTAATCTCCATCCCATTATCTCTGTTAAGATTATGAGGGTGTTTGATAATTTCTAGGGCTTCCCGCATCTTTCGCTTATGATGAAGCTCCTCCCTAGCGATAATAGAAGCGCTCTCCAAAGAGATGTGGTGCTTAGTTTTTGAGGAGTGCTCTGCTAGGGCCGAAGTACGAGACCTTTCATTCCTAATATCAACTCCATGTTCATTTAGTCTAGTCTGCAAGGAGTGACCTGTTTCACCAATGTAGCTTTTCCCACATGAGCAATCTATTTTATAGACTCCTTTAAGTTGTTGCTTATCAATACTATCCTTGACAGATCTCATACCTTGTCTAATAGTTCCAGTGGCAGAGAACTGTGTGAATATGTTATTCTTCTTTAGGATTTTAGCAATCCTATCTGTAACTCCATGAATATAAGGTAGAAAAACCCTACCACACTGAGGTTGATCACGGGTCTTTGGTTCATGAGATAATATTCTTTTCTCGGCCTTCTTTATTTCTCTTTTAATCTCATATTATTTGTAGCCTAGACCCTTAAAGTTTGACACTAAATGTTTCTTTTCTTCATTTATATAATCAGTGTCACAAATTCGAAGGGCCCTGATAGCAAGGGTGTTTAGAACACCAATTAGGTAAGAAATCCATCATCAGGACCAATTGAATGCTTGATAGAAGAAAAGTTGACAAAGAATGATTCAAACTGTGGATTCTCCGGTAACTAAGTCAGAAGGAAGGAAAAAGGAAACACTTTGTCTGTCCTGAAAAAAAATACCGGATGGAGTCATCCTTGGAGGATTGATCACCATCTAGGTTGAGTAAAACAAGGTAGAAACTAGGACTCATGAAAAAACTTAAGCCACTATAAGAATCTTCTAGCTAAAGGGCCTAACAATATCCAAATGGAACGACGAGAGCATCGTCTCTCAAACGAAACCTCCATAGCAAATCATGACACCAACTGAGCTATCAGCCGTGAACATTTATTCCAAAAACTAACTTGGAGCGTCTTCTGGTCGTTTGATTAATTTCTTGACAAGTGGAAGGTCATGATGATCGACCGTAACATTAAAGTAAATTCCATCTTAAATATTCACCTCGGTAATGGAAAAGGCTTGTTAAGTATGAAATAAAAGGGGTTTGGATCATTTTAATTAGACAGAGGAAATTTGGATCACTGATATCATGCCTTGGGTATTGTTGGATCTGCATACCTTTTTTTAAAAGGGTATAAATAACAAGTTTCGAGAACACTCAATTATCCCTTATGTGAAACCATACAATAAGAAAGAGATTAATGTACTCACATCTCGACAATGAGTATAGAAGATTTATTCAAGAGTGAAAGGCTTGGTTAAAGGCTTGGTTAATGATAAACCTGTTAGATATAAAAGGGGTTACTACTAGCAATTGTCTCAAAGGGTATAAAGAGAGGCCGATAGGATTATTAAATTGGAATTGTTGAATTTTTCTAGAAAAGATGTTGGTTCAACCCTAAGGGATGAGCAATTTGAGTTGGCTAAAGGCTTTCTAA
Source organism: Pinus taeda (assembly GCA_000404065.3). Lineage (NCBI taxonomy): Eukaryota > Viridiplantae > Streptophyta > Pinopsida > Pinales > Pinaceae > Pinus > Pinus taeda. The sequence goes on from APFE030543447.1 coordinate 331,214, forward strand.
TTGTTTTTTAGTATGGTAAAATTATATTGATAATTCATTGGTTTTACTTTCAAAAGCTTGAAGGAATTTGAAGAGCAAGTATAGAATTGCTTTGTGGGATTTGATCCCAAAATCACTGATTTGTAAATACATACTCAATGAAATGTTAATTGGTTGAAACCCTGCACAAATGTTTGATATAAGAAAATAAGCCGAAAAGGTTGAAAGGCTTAATTGGTTTGTGAAAAACCTTCTTTTCTTGGATTGGATCATTGTAAGTTAATTTCCCAAAATCAAGAGGTTAAGTTAATTATCCAAAATCAAGAACCCTGACCAATGTAAAGAAGAAAACACACTGACTGGTTTATTTAATAGGTTAAAAAAAATTAACCATTTTTTCTGGGCATAAAGGCACTTAAACAATCTTGACTCGTAAGCACAAGGTAACTTTCATAAAATTTATGCAATTTTCATCCATGGAAAAAAGTTTAGCATCAATCAATGTGTTTTTTAATTGTGGATTCAAGTGATATGAGTAAAGAACAAAAGCTAATGTTTTATTTTAAATTTAAATCTATGTTTTAATTTTTAATAATTATTTGAAAGTATATTTTAATTATTATTGGCTAATATAATTTTGGTTTTTATTTTTTTCAAATGAATTTTAAAAAATTTAAAATTTATATTCAAAGATTTATATCGAAAAAGAATATTAATATTATTTTTAAGTTTTATGAGGCAATTAAGCAAATTTTTAAAGGTTTGAAAGATCAGTAAAATTCATTCCACTATCAAGGCATTCACCAAATTCCCCGCTCTTATGGTAAGTTTTACTTTGTCTAAACCCTTCTTAAAGAACACCCATCATAATCACCTCAACAAGTATGTGATTATTAAACACTCTAAGAACACTAAGAATCATATTGTCTTGATTACACTAAAACCATGACATATGCTCCTCATTATTTGACTTATATTTTTAGAGAAACCTTATGCATAGAAAAACATCCTAACAACTTTAATTGTGAATATATAAATTTAGTCAATCTCAGAAGTATATTATTCAATGTCTTTACCCTTAGATTAATAATTTATCAATTTATTATATTCTTTTATTTCATCTTTAATATTTTCTAATTCCATTGATTTCCATCTTATTCTTATGTATTTATATCATTACTTTCATATTTAATTATATCTCCTTATTTTTCTTATATCTATTATCAACCCTTTTACCTAAATATTATTAATCATCTTTCATTTCATATATTATTTTTATCTATCTAACTATACTAACCAACCACACGCTATATTACACTTTTAATTAATAAAATCTTAATATCATCCTCTTTTAAATAGAATTTAGATAGTCCAAATCTAATCACATTTTGAGAAATATCTAAAAATTGTTCCACCTACCACACCGGAATCCATTCCGGCCACAACATCATCAAACCCAAAAAATTACCATGTTCCTCTTTCGAATAGGATTTACATGGTCCAAATCTAACTACATTTTGGGAAATATCTAAAGGTTGTTTTACCTACCACGCCGGAATCCATTCCGGCAACAACATCAAACCCAACAAATGGCCACGACACAATAAAAGCCAACAAATGAGAGCCAAACACCCTCTTGAAAAGAAAGTAGTCAATATAATATATATTAATGGAGTTGTTTTTAGTCCAATTTTTTGGAGATTTCGGTGACGAAATTTGGCGGAAAAAATTGAGGTTAAATCTTGATCTGTATTATTTAAAATGGTTTTTTAACTGCATATTTGGATTCAGCACCCTGAAAACCCCTGGGACGCTTTGATTGTGCAGAAATTACCTATCAAACTTACGATTTCAATAAATTCCTACCGGATTTTAGATAAATTTGACTGAAAAGCCCACTGAAAAAGGCCTCAAAAAATCTCTTTAAAGACAACTCCTATATTAATGTATAATTATCCATTAGCTTTCATAACTATTTTATTAGAAGCCCATAAGCGTTCAGATTAGCACGGTCGATAGTCAGAGCCACTACGCGCCGAGTGGTCTCGGCTCTCACTTTTTGACAGGAATGCTCTGAGAATTTCTGAAAGCATTGTTTGGATCAATGGTACTCTTTACCTTCACAAGTCTATCATAGTTATTCACAAAATATTTCTCACCTCATGACCTCCCTTCTTCAACGGTAGCCGTCCCATTGGGATCTACACCCAAATCAAGATCCAGATAGTTCACATAAGCTGCTCTGGTATAACCTTCGAATCCAAGTAATAGAATCTGCATCTTCACTCAGATCATTCCATGTGATTTGATACTGTATCGAGTGCAAATTCCCTGCTCGATGAGGGAACGCTATCGCAGAGGGCCGTATTTGATCCATTATACCCCCAAGAGGATCGAGAAGAACATAAGAATTTCCAGGCAGCTCTTCCAGGAATTTCCGTGCTCCATGCCATGCCGATGGCGGAATAGGGCTTTTAACGAAATCTGATTTCGATTTGAAGTAACCTTTGTTGGAATCATATCTGTTGCATAACTCGGCCCTGTTTGTGTATGCAATGTAGGATATGGAGCCTATCCAGTTCGTCTCTTTATAGTCGCTGGCGACCATGCCCATTTCCAGAAAGCTCTTATTCACTATGTCGAGGACTTCATGGAGGGGTCCCAGATACATTCCATTGAAGGTCAGCTGAACATCCGTCTGCCCCCCTCTTAATTGGGTACCCGATACAGTCATGCGGAGATACAAATCCTCCTCCAATGTCAGCACGATTGACTCCCATTAGTGTACCAGCTTCGTCATTGCGTCTCGTCCCGTCCTGTCCACGTTGAAGACCGTGACAACAGATGGGACTCTGACGAGCTTGATTCTCCATGAAACCACAATACCCTAGCTGCCTCCACCACTGCCTCTCAGAGCCCAAAACACGTCTTCTCCCATCTGCTGTCTGTTCAGAGGATTGCCTCTGGCATCAATGAATAGGGCATCGATTATATTATCGGCCGCGAGACCATACTTTCTGGTGCCCCTCCGCTCAAATGGAGTTGTCTATAATGCGACTTTTTGGAGATTCTGGTGACGGAATCCGATGGAAGAAATTGAGGTTAAATCTTGATTTTTTGCAGTTAAAATGATTTTTTAACTGCATATTTGGATTCAGCACCCTGAAAAACCCTTGGGACGCTTTAATTGTGCAGAAACTAGCTATCAAACTTGCGATTCCAAGAAATTGCTGCCGGATTTTGACCGGAAAAAAGCCACCGGAAAGGGTTTCAAAAAGTCTCATTATAGACAACTGCTGCTGAAATGGCCACCGGTCGCCATAGTGATGCAACTTCCCACAGAGAATCCGTAGGTTGCAGTGAAGTATTTCAATGCACAACAGAACAAAACATAAATTAAATTCAAAACAGAGAAAAACACAATGAAAATAAAACACTATAAAATCCAAATTGCATGGCCATGCAACAAAGGAAAATAAACTTGAAAAATAAATAAGGCAAGCCAATGCAATGTAGAGTATTGAAGAAAATGATGAGATGAAAGTGAGAAGGCGCTTTGTGAGATTTACTAATCAGTGCTTTCCAAACACAGGGAAGAAGAATAGTGCTTGCCAAAAGCTAGGGAAGAAGAACAGCGACAACAACTGGCAAGGAAAAAAAAGTAAAAATATCTTCAAGAGTGACATAAAAAAATGGGAAAAAGTGGTAAAGCAACTCAACCTTCAAGAGTGACATAAAAAAATGGGAAAAAGCAGTAAAACAACTCAACCGATATTTGGAAAAAGCAGTCACACTTCAAATCAACGGTTGCAAGTATCTCACTTGATCCAACGGAGTAGGTTAAAAATGTTGAAGATTGTTGATGCATAAAAAAGCCTATCATCCTAAAAAAATATAGACAATTATTGATACATAGAAAAGCTTATCGGCCTAAAAATATATTAGGTACACCAAATAAAAACGATGCCATAAAACGTTTAATCGTAACCCAAGAAAAATAATTCCTACGAATAATACATAATATTATCCCCTCGCAAACCCTTTGCTTTGTTGTAATGGGTGTGCTACTCTACTCTTTCATAGACAACATCGCGTACAACGAAGAATTTATTCACAATAGTTTAACTTCAACTAATATATGTACATCCGTTGGTGGAATTTTCATAATGGATGCCCCTAAAATTAAAACAAATAATAATACATCGATATTTAGCTTTGTTAGATTTCAAAATTATAAATCTTGAGCATCAACATATGAAGTTCAATGTATAAGCGAATGGTAGGGCATGACATATTAGACCTATACATGTAGTTGAGCATAAGAATCAATTTGTAACACTTTTTCAATGATGATTATTTTTGCAAAATGAGTTTGTATTCTTATTGAAATTAATCTTATCATATATTTTAGGTATTAATGGTAATTTGTGACATTTTATTATAATTAAAAAAGTTTTTGAAAAATGAATTTGCCTTTTTACTGAAATTCTCTCATTATTTATTAATGTAATTCGTGACATTTTATTATAATTAAAAAAAATTGAAAAATGAATTTGTCTCTTTATTGAAGTTCTTATTATGTATCTTATGTGTGATTTCATGGTGATACACCTAAGTGTGTTTTTATGAATTACATTATGCTTTTGTTATGTTATATTTATGTCTAAACTAATTTTTTTATCTTTCGCATTTTTTTATTCCATTTATGTTTATTTTATGTTATAAATTGGAAATATATGTTAAATTATATTACACGTTTGATTTTGTTATTTAGTATATTAAGCGTAGTTCTTTTCACCCACAATATGATTTAGAAAAGAAATATAGGAGCAAGAAATATAGGAGCTTTAAATGTAGATGAGTTATTTATAATACACGTGGCTTATCAATATGAATGGGGAATCATACTAGGATACAATTTTGGGATCGTATTTTTCTATAATGAATGGGGCATGAACCTCATTTTTAAGTTTAGAAAACCATGAAAATATATTCCTATTATATTGTGACAAATATTGTCTTAATATGAAAGTAAACCATGGTCAATCAAGGTCGACCATGGTTTACCATGGTCCAATGTCACATTGTGATAAATATTCTCTCAATATGAAAATCAATCATGGTGAAATATGGTTTTCTAATATCATATTGTAACAAAGGTTTTCTAAATATTAAAATCAAACATCATCTACCATAGTTAACCATGTTTATTTTAGTGTTTATAATATTTATCATATGGTTTATGTACCTTGGTTTATAATATTTATCCTAGTGTTAATCATAGCGTTTTCCCGACATGAAAATCAATCACAGTCAATCATTGTCCAACATCACATTGTGACAAAGATTGTCTGAATATGAAAAATAACCACGGTCAACTATAGTCCAACATTGTATTGTGATAAATATTGTCTCGATATGAAAATCAACCATGGTTAACCATGGTCCAACGTTGCATTGTGACATGGATTGTCTCAATATGAAAATCAACCACGGTCAACCAAGTTTATTTTAGGGTTTATAATATTTATCTCATGGTTTATATACATTAAGTTTACAATAGTAATCTCTTGGGTTTAATATTATTCCCTTGGGGTTTTAGTATTAATAACCTGGTTTTATTATTCCCTTGAGTTTATAATATCAATCCCTTGGGCTTATTAATATAAGGGTTTATATTCATCGGGTTTAATATATTCATAGGGTTTATAATGTTAACCCTGGGGTTTAATATAAATTCTTTGGGGTTTATAATCATGGTAAACTATGGTCAACCATGGTGGAATGTCACATTGGTCTACCATGTTCCAATGTCTCATTGTAACACATATTTTCTCAATATGAAAATAAATCATGGTGAACCATGGTTCTCCAATGTTTTATTGTGACAAAGATTGTCTAAACATGTAAATCAATGGTATACCATTGTCAATCATGTTTATTTTAGTGTTTATACTATTTATCGTATGGTTTATATACCTTAGCTTTAACTATTTATCATATGGTTTATATACCTTAGTTTTTAATATTTATCATAGTCTTTATCATAGGATTTTCTTGACATGGAAATCAATCATGTTCAATCATGGTCCAACATTGCATTGTGACAAAGATTCTCTCAATATGAAAACCAACCATGGTCAACCATGGTCCTTTGTACTATGAAAAATGTTGTCTCGATATGAAAATGAATCATGGTTAACAATAGTTAACCAGGGTCCAACATCACATTTTGTAACATCCCTCCCTTGTGTACTACATTGTTGTAAACCTAAGCTAAGTTAAAGTTAGGTATGATATCCTCCCTTGTGTGTTAAAGGTTGTAGACCTAAGCTAAGGAAAGCTAGGTTTGATACCTTCCTTTGTGGGTTAAACTATTCTACACCTAAGTTGAGGAAAGCTAGGTGATATGTAATATGAAAAGCAAATGTATTATTAAATAAATTAATAATATAAATCACTTGGAGGGTGGAGCACTAAGAGAGAGGAGATGCTTGCTGAATCCCATGATCAATGGGATAGAGATGAATCTTTCATGATAAGCTTCTAGATGTGATTCTAGATAAGATTGGATGGATTGGATATCCATCAGATGGATGGGAGATAAATATCCATCGAACATAAAATCCTTGCAGGAGATAAAGGAAATCTTTTATGTGGAAAACCATCGTGGGAGATAAAGACTAGCTTTTCCGGATAACGCCTAGGAAAATGGAAAAATCCATAAAGTGGGATGTCGCTAATGGTAACTAAATCATGAAAGAGGGTATTAAATACCCAATGCGTCGATCCATAGAGGATAGTTGATCCTTGCCAAGATCTTCGACTCGAGGGAAATCAGAGGTGATTTGTGGCTAGGTGGTGGTGCTCCTCCCTCCAAGTGAGGTTTTAGTTGGTGTCAGAAGCATGGGATATTTGTATGATGATTCTACTCTTTCTCTACTATAGTTTCAGTTGTTCTATGAGAAGATTGAAGTTTCATCGCCATGAATGAATGAATTAAATGAGATGTTTATGATTAGATTACTAGTGTTTTCCTTCATTCTAATCTAAGTCACTTACATGAAATATGTTTTATCTAAATTCCTACTTTATTATGGAGATAATG
>APFE030543447.1:349708-394686 GCA_000404065.3 Pinus taeda
TTGCAAAGCTTGACATGAAGAGTTAAGGTTTGAGACTTGCTTAGGAGGCTAGTATAAGTGATGATAGACCCATACTGACTGCAAATAATCATGGCGATGATATTTTTGTGTAACAGATTGCCCCCTAAAGTGCGAAGTCTGTAGTAGATGAAGATTTCATTTATCATTTAAGAAGAGTGAAGTACTTTATCATTTCGAGGATTATCTTGCGGAGAGCCCGGTTGGAACCTATAAAAAAATTCAAGTGAAAACTATATATATGAGATCATATCATCGCTAAGGCAGGCATTCCCATACTCAAATTAAAACTAACTAGAAAACTAACTACTGCTCTGATATAGGAACGATCTTGTAATACATCATAAGTATAGACACATGTAGACATAGTATGGACGCAGCCATCTGTTTATGAATAGTCTACAACATAGTGAATACATACAGCCTGGATGGTGGAAACTAGATCCAGGGTCTTCATTTCTACTCCTTGAAATAGTACAATTCTATCCATGCAAATGAATGTGTCGAAGTTGAACATGGTAGAAACCACTTGATTACGAGTCGATGATGTAAATTGTTAACAAGTGTGAGAGAAACCATCAATAATGAAAATGGCTCTCAAAGTACTCAGTACAATCCATGAGATGTGATTAGATGTGTCGATGTCGAACATGTCACAGAATCCCTCGATCGAAGGTCAATGATGCAACTTATCATCGAAGATGAGAAACCTGCCATTGAGGCATGCAGATCCGAAGGTACTGGAGATTTCTAGATCATCTTTATAGATAAAGAGCTGAAGTCGATAGAAAGCGATCCGGCGTAGGCAAGCCCACAACACGAAATCATAGATCAATTTCGAAGAAATTTCGTTGCAAGGACCGACTTAGGGTTGGTCAAGATGGATGACAGATATTTTTTGCAGATGAATGGCTTATTCACACTGACCTCTTTAACACATAATGACACAACAGATGGTTTGGTGACGATTGACCCAAAGTTAATACCCAGAAACTGGCTGAAGACTTTCAATGTGGTTTGATCAACTGTTAGGCAAAGGATTTCCCAACCCAGGTGAATGAAAGTGTTGTGTTCACGAGTGGTTACAAAGTATGACAAACAGGTTCATTTTTCTCTCTTTTCCCCCACCATTTCTGGCAAGTAACTCTTTATTTTTCACAAGCTTGAGGAGTACAACATGTGCTTGATTATAAGCTCATCCTTTAGATGAGTCCAACTTAGTTTAAATTCGAACCCTAAGAAGGAGTGGTATGTTCCTGTTTCTAATTGAACAGGTCCTTTACTGTCGAAATTTAACGAGTCCACTATAGGAGAAACTCGGCGTTTTTCATTTTTAGAGAGTCTGAAAAAACTTAAGAAGACTCCAGGGTTGACTTTTTCGTAAATTTGTGTCTCCCAAGCCCGAAAAAGTATAAAATAATACTTTAGAGAACCGCTTGATCTTTTACGACCAAGGATTACTTTTCTTAATTAGTGCCTCTGATCCGAAAAAGTAAAAAAGCAATCAACGATACGTCGTTTTATGACCAATATCGAATTTTAAACGACAAAAACCCGAAAATCTTTTTGTGTTTTTACGGTCAGAAAAGGGATGTAAGAGGACTGTCTTTTTAGTTCTATTTTAACGAGCTTAAAAAGAAAAACTCTGCAATCTTTTCATGTTTTAGGAGTCAGAAAAGAGCTTAAAGGTGACTCTAATGGTTTTTCGTTGAAAATGATTGATTTCGCCTGAAAATCCATTATCCTGAACAAAAACTCAAACATTACTCATACCTATTTAATAATAGGTAAAAATGTCGCAAAAAACACCTTTTTAAAGTGAAACATAAATAAATTTAGAATTTATTTACCCAAAAAACTTATAAAAAGGACTTTTTACCACTCATTTTTACCATTTGAGATTTGGGTGAGAAAAAAGGGCTTTTGACCAGAAACTTCCCGTGAAGATTGTGAAAAATCCGTCCGTCGGAATCGAACGCCGTCTCCTCCAGGTAATCCACATCATCCTACTCTTCATTTTTGTCAATTTGAAATTGTTTTTTAGAGTTTAATTTTTGTTTTTAGGAGGTTTTTAGGTTTGAAAACCCACACGCGAGGGACCGCAGGTTTACCACAGGGAACCTGCGTACCCCGAATTTTTTGCAATGGCCAAAAATTCGGGGGTATGCACCTACCGTGAAGGCAAGGTGTAGACCCCACGCACTGTCCCTAAGAAGGGGGTGTCACTACTATCTTTGTGGGATCCGCTGACAAACCCTGTTTCCACACAATATGCCCTAATAGTATGCCATAAGGCACACAAAGTATACACTTCTTCAAGTTTAGTGAAATCTAATGTTTCGTACATGTATCCAACATAAGCCTTAACCTCACAATATGCTTCTTTAATAGCCCAAAGACTGTCGAATCATCAAATTAAACTCCCAAAAACTTTTCTATGTACTACTTAAATGTTGTGACTACAACTCTAGAAAATATGGAAGGTGCATTCTTCAAGCCAAAAAGCATCAAGTAGTACTAAAATGAGCCCCACTCTATTGCAAAAGATCTCTTATTTCTATCTTTTGGAGAAATTTTGATCTAATGGTAACCCAAAAATCCATATGTGAAAGAATAGGCCTCATGACCTCCTACATTATCCAATACTTCAGCTATAAATGCCTTAGCGAAGGGGTCATGCACACATGCATCATTCATTTTTCTCAAGTTAACACAATTTCTTATCTCTCCTTTAGTCTTCTTTTCCTAAAATATCATGGGCATTACCCATTCAGACTCTTCGAAAAGCTTGATGACCCCTGCTGCTAAAATTTTGTCTAATTATTACTTCACCTTTTCCTTGTATTTTGAATTTAAACTACAGGCTCTTTTCTTCACGGGCTTTGTGTTAGGTTTCAAAGGGATCCTCATAACTCGTAGGCAACCTAATATGCCCTTCATTTTTGAAAAATTGGTAGGGAATATCTCCTAGTATTCATGTAGTAGCTATATGATTTTTCTAACTATATTTGCATCCCAATAGTCTCCAATCATCACGAACTTCGGGTCTTTCTCTATCCCAATATTCACTTTATGTGTTTTTACTAGCTATGTCATATCCAGTATTTTTGGTTATGTTCCAACAACTTCGCAATGTACTTCTGATTTTGGTATATCAATCTTGTGTGGATCTTTATCTTCTTTGGCAGTGATATTATAACATTCCAATGCATTTTGTAACTACGCAACCCAATCATGTTACCATGTTAATGGAGCTTCATTGTAAAAAATCTTTGCTCTGACTTCTTGAAGATTTGAGTCTATACACGAGCAATCATCTTCAAAACTGAATGTTAGCATGAACCCTTCAACCAAATCTGTCAAGTTCGTAGTTCCATGTCGTAGTGTTGCTTCAAGATTGTTGGGTTGTGCTATATTCCTTCCACAACTAGCTTGCGTACTTAACCGGGGGGTTAGAGGGGGCGCATAGCCCCCCCTTCATTATGTTGATAGCATAGCAGCGGGGTCAAAGGGGGGGCACCAACCCCCTCCTATCCAAGGGATTTGAGGGGGGTGGGTAGCCCACTTCTACAGGGTCTGGGGCAACGCGTGGGGAATTCTTTTTTTTTGGGACCCTATGTTAGGTTGGGCGGACCTACCTATGGTTTTTTGCATGGTTTTCGCACATGGTTTTGGACACAATGGTTTTTGGTCTATTGTTTTGGATGCAATGGTTTTCGGTCCATGGCATTGGATGCTTTGACATGTATAAATATGCATTGTAACATTGAAAGGAACATAATGAAAAATCAGTCAGTAGTCTTGGTTTTTGGATCCAGGGGAAAATCTTTGTGTATATGTGTTTTATGTGTTCTACTCTCGCATTGTTTATTTTTTTTTGTTAGAATTCGTATCCAGGTAATTTATGTACGAGATTAAAAACTACATTTGGTATCAGAGTTGTTTTGGCTTCAAGGGGACGCGTTTGTTGCTGAGGGGTTTTGCTTGAGCCTATGGTAGACCCTATTCAGTGGGGGATCTGCGAGATCGATTCTGGTGGTGAAAGAAGATGGCGAGCAGTGGAAATATAAAGATCGAAAAACTTAATGGTCAGAGTTTTGAGTTGTGGAAACTCAAGATGGAGGATCTGTTGGTGGATAAGGATTAGTGGAATGCGGTAGATCTAGATACGAAACCAATGGGAGTGTTCGATGAAGAATGGAAGACGCTGGATCGGAAGGCAAAGAGCACAATACGATTGTGTCTCAGATTCAATATGGCTAAATGTATTAGGGGAAGCTACGGCTAAGGCTTTGTGGGACAAGTTAGGGACTTTCTACCACTCTAAGTCTCTGGTGAATAAATTATTCCTATGGAAAAAGCTATATAACGTGTTGTACCTTAAGAAACCAATTTCCTGGTTGTAGAGAAATTGTGCTTAAGACATTAATAATTATTGTTTGTCGTCACTTATTTGTCACTTTATTGTTTGTTGTGTTCTCAAATGAAGGACCTAGAAAACTTGGTCTTTAACCCTTAATGCATGTATGACTAGAACATCTCAGAATGCCATTTGTTGCTAGATATAAATGATGAATGAAGAAAGCTTGAAGGAGAAGTTAAAGATAATATGTTCCTTAACAGAGAACCTACTGTCCGTCACTTAGAAGAATTATGAAAATGAAAATTGAATCATAGACAATATGCTGCTTAACACAAAATCTATTGTCTGCGACCCTTGGAGAAGTTAAAGATAATATGTTGCCTTACACAAAAACTATTATCTATAACTTAGAAAGGAAGGTGAAAACTTCAAGTATAGGAGTGCTCTTTTAAGGAATTTTAAGTTTATCTACATAAGAAAATAAATGCCTATAGCTTCATTACTATACTTGAAAGAAGAAAACATAAGATGACACGTGACAGAGAGGGTTACAAAATTATACCCAACAATTCATGAAAACTTCTGATTCTTTTATTAATCAAAAATTATATCAGGAATATAGTGGCCTAGTCTCTGGGTTCTCCAAAATTCGAACAACCCCTTCTCTGTAGATTTTGATCTTTTTATACATTGTGGAATAGTTGTTGATTTTTTAAACTACCCAAATTATTTAACTGCTTCTCTAACTATATGAAGTAAAAATTGTTACATAATTTTACAGAGGGTAAAAGACACCTCTAAGAACATCAAATAACAAGAAATAACTGAACTGGAAGATGAGGATAATTGTTGGCTTACTCTGTTAATCGGCCGCTCAGCTCTTCTGTATATTCTTAAATAATGATTAATCCATTTTAGTCATGATAAAATGTGTTAGCCATGCGTAAATGGACTTACGTATGTATCGGGTGTTATGATTGGCCAAAATACAAAGGAAACAACACAAATTTCCTTCCTCTTTAGATTCGGCTCTGATACTAATTTTTCCCTTTACACAACAGCATTAACGTAAAGCACACAAAAGTGAAACCGAAAAAGAATTAACCCAATTTAATAACTCCATCAGATCCGCCCTTTCAGCGTTACATTAACTTCCCTTCAGAAATCGCAATCGGCCCTTTTCAGTGGCGTATTAACCCAATCCTTTACAACTTGCGATATGATGGATGCAGTGAAGTATTAAAAACAATATATAAACTGTCGGGTCCAGAATCTCCATCGCTCATTTCAATCGGCAAGGGAACCAACATATATGCATAAAGGCTTTACGAACTTGCTAGAACTATTAAACACACGATATATATATTTGGGTCTAATCCTTATCCCGGATTGCAATCGGCGGGATCACATACATATATAATGGGTGCTCTGTGTTATTTCAGACCCGACGGCATTATAAAGACAATATATATCTTTTTGGGTTCGTCATTGCAAATCGCGATTGGCGGAACCCATATGCATGTTTATGAGAGACCTTACTATACAGCGGACCCGCCGGAACTTTACAACGTAATACATATATGTTTTGGGTCCGCTTGTTCATCACTTATTTCTATTATAATCCATTATACTAGAAATACATATAAAAATGTGTAACCATAATTTATATGAAAGGCTTTTTCGATATAGCGGACCTGCCAGGACTTTACAACAATATATATATATAATAATATATATATATATATATATATATATATAAATATATATATATATATATATATATATATATATATATTAATATATAATATATATATATATATATTTCGGGTCCGCCATCGCAAATCAAAATTGGCAGAACCCAACGTCCATAGCTCCGCAGTGCGGCGGACCCAATGGGACTTCAAACCATGATGTATATACCTTTCGGGTCTGGTCAGGGGTGATTTCATATAATTGTCGTTGTGGTTTGCGATTGCGATTTGAGCACATCATTTAACACATATACACATATATTTTCATTATGGCTCCATATAACCATTTATAATATGATTTAGCTTGATCACATGGGTATACAGGGGCCGATTCTTTTACACTTGTTTCTTTTGTATTTTGATTCCGATATGCAATTTATCACGTCTCCCTCTTGCCTTATCTTTTTAAAGATATTTTCATGTGATTTTTGAATGAAACATGAATATTAAAGGCAACAAAAAATACATGTTACAACATTTGGCTCCTCCTAAGGATAGTGATTTTGCCACAGAAGCACTAAGAACCGTAGATTAGTGCCTTAGTTGGGCATGGAGTCCAAAATTGTGAAAACCCTGAAATTTGACAACTAAAACCTAACAATCTTGATGCGTGACACCTCTGCAAACTAGTTTCCAACTAGGAAAGTCACCCTTATCCATCAACTAATGATTAAACTGAAGAACTGCAACCAGAAACGAAATGCTCAACACCTGAGATTATTTATGTACAAGTTCCTACATATGCACATGATTGATCTCCATCAGGTGAAGTCAATCTTCCAATGGTACCAGGTTAGCATTTGAGTGCTTAATCTAGAGCCATTCTACCAGTGAATCTTGAAAAGACAATTCATTCTGAGTTTCTCCTGAGTTCCAATGTTGTGATCCTGAATGTGTTCATCTTGTGAAACCTTCCCTGAGTCAGCAGCCACATCAATGGGGTTAGAAAATATTTCAAGAGGAACAAGCCCCTTTGGAAAAATATTATCCTTCAATTGAAAAATCTTTGAATTAGCTATTGAATGTTTTAAACCACTGATTTCTACAACTTCTATTGTTTCTTCTTTATCTTGATCAATTTCTATGCCCTGAAACTCCTCAACTATAGTAAAAAATTCTTTAATCTCCTGATCATCTTCAAAAACTTGCCAATTTTTAACATTATCAAGAACAAAAGGTCAGTGTCTCATTTCTACCTCATATCTTAGTCTTGGATTCAAAGGAGGCTTGAAAGTACTAGTAGCCATAGCCAATGAATCTGCTAATATATTCTCATCTCTTGGAATGAATTGAATGTTAAAAGCTTCAAAAAAGTTCTCAATCAAATCCCATACCTCATTTATGTATGCCCTAAGCCTAGGGTGCTTTGTTTGGCAGTGATCTTTTATTTGCTTAATAATCAGCTTTGAATCCCCAAAATCAGAATTTGACTTAACTCCCATTTGTTTAGTTGCTTGTAAAGCAATAATCAAGGACTCATATTTTGTCACATTGTTTGTTGCCTCGAACTATAATTTAAAGGAGCAAGGGAAAATATTACCTCCGGGCGCAACTAGTAGAAAACCAACGCCTATTCCTTCCTTGGAATAAGCTCCATCAAAGAAGAATTTACACACTCCTTCAGTTTGCAGCTCTGTAATTACATTGGCTGAAGTAAGCTGCTTCTGATTATCTTCAACCAGCTTTGCATTATCATGCAGTGTGAAATAAGAAAATTCATCCTTCTCCTGTCTATATATAGGTGAATTGCTTGCTCCATTTATTGTAATTGTTCTTACAAATCTATTTTCTCTGTACAATCTCCTCCCTTCCCCATCAAAAATCGGTATAACAGCATATGTAAAATCCAGTTTCAAAGCACCACAAAATTTAGCCCCCCCAGGACCTAGATAGAAGCATTCCAAATCTAGCAGGGATATCTGCTACTACTACATCCATGACCAAGCTTCTAGCTGGAATTTGGGCTAGTGACACTGCCAGATCCTTAATAACCCCCAGACACTTGACTTTGTTTGAATAAAAAAAATACAATTCCCTATAGGGTTTGGTAACTTGTAGATTTAGTTTCTTCATTACTGGCAAAGGCATAAGATTGTGTGAAGCTCCTGAATCAAACATATAATTATGTAAGAGGAAGTCATGGACCAATAAGGAAATATAAAAGGGAGGTATTGAAGGGTCTACTTCCTCTATATTTGGACCAAAAACCACTACTAGTTTGTCTTCTTGCCGATTTACAGTGTCATTTATAATCTCATTTTCTTTCAAATTAACAAACTCAGCAATCTTTTTTTGATAAATAGGTATTTTTCTAAATTATGTAAGAGGAACCTGAATTCTTACCTTTTCCAACTCCTTAGTAAGACTAAACAAGTGACCCTTTTTAGCAGTCCTTTCGTTCTCCTCTTCACCTTTTTTCATGACTGCAATTACTTGAGGAATTGAAACAAGTTTCTCCAAAGGAAGTTTTCTAGTTTGATCTTGAGAAGACTCACCTTGAAGTATCTGTGTCTTGCCATTCGCATTCTATTGCTACTTTCCTTTACTTACTTGTTTTGCAATCTGAGATTCTTGTGGAGTTGCCTTTGGTGAGGAAGTTGAAACTTGCTGCTTGCTTTCATTTTCTTGATTTCTTGATCTTTTCCTCGATCTCAATTCATATTTCTTATGTAGTTTGGCCTGCATAAAATCAGAGAATTGTTTCCAATATTCATCAATTTCATTTTCATCATGAATGGCATCTGTTTCATCATTTACATACTCTTCTCCTTCGATACCAAGTTCATCTTCATCTAATGCATACAATGTAGAAATTTTATCTTCAGGTTGTTCTTCACCAGGACCTGCTTCTATATATAATGGTGCTTGAATTTGATTTTGATCTTTTCTTTCCTTTTGCAAGATTTGAAAAAGTTGTCTTCTATATTGGGGATTAAAGTTCATATTATACTGTGTTTGTTTATGAGAATTCTTATTTTCTAACTCTAATTTATTTACCTTATCTTACAAATTTTTAATTACATTACAGATATCCTCGAATGATGGACTTTGAGAGGATTCTATATTTGCCTTTCCCTTGTCTTGTATAGGCTGTGTTTCTAGTGATTTTCCTGTAGCCACCAGATTTGCTTTTATCTCTAGTGCATCTGTTTGGATTTGATCAAGGGTTGGAGATATTCTTTCCCTTAATGTGAATCCAAAATTTGATTCAAAAGCCGCTGCAAAAGTTAATTTTGCACCAGCAAGAGGAGGCTTAATCTCCACTAGGAGACTATTGTACAATTTGTTAAATCTTCTGGTAAATTTAGCCACAGTTTCATTAGAGTTCTTCTTTATGGCATTAAACTCTATTAATGAATACCCATGGTCTCTTTTTTCTCCCCATCTCTGGCTAAATAAACGTTCCATCTCTTCCCCAAAAGGAATATTATTATTGGGAAGTCCTTTCAACCATTTCCTTGCTTCTCCATATAAGGACTAAACAAAAATTCTTAGAACAACGTCTACATGTTCAACATTTTTGTTTTCTATAAAATTGAAAAATACTAACACATGATTCTCTACAGTTTGTTCATCTTCCCCTATAAAATGAGGAAGAATTTTGAGGTAATCATGTGGCATTTGAGTGAACGGTTGTGGCAGTTGAAGAGGTGCATACCTATTCATCAAGAATGCAGGTGCTGCCATGTTTATTGAACTTTGATTACCAATAGTTGTGGAACTTGACTGAGTGGTAGATGGAATGTGCAGAGGTTGTAATGTGGCCATTAGTTGACGTTGAATGACTATAGCAGATAAATGAAAAGTAACAGATTTAAAGATTACTCTTGATAGTTAGGTTCCTAAAATGAAGATGATGAGAAAGATGACTCTTTATCAGATGAATGTTCAGGTGAATTGCTGCCTAATGCAACCAATGTAGGAATTGGTGTAATTGGAATCTTAGACCTTCCAAACCTCTTAGAAAATAGCCTTTCAGGATCTGAAAGAGCTTGAACCTTCTGTTGTGAAGTATCTGATCTTGTATGGGGTCTTCTTGAAGCCAAAGTTATTGCTTTCATTCAAAACAACCAAATATTTCCTCCTCACTGAACAACCAAAGGAAAATATTAAAAACCCAGGGAAAAGTGTTTTTGTCTTCTCTCTCTCGCAACGACACCAATTAATGTTGTACCTTAAGAAACTAATTTCCTGGCTGCAGAGAAATTGTGCTTAAGACATTAATAATTATTGTTTGTTGTCACTTATTTGTCACTTTATTGTTTTTTTTGTTCTCAAATGAAGGACCTGGAAAACTTGGTGTTTATCCCATAATGCATGTATGACTACAACATCTCAAAATGCCATTTGTTGCTAGATATAAATGATGAATGAAGAAAGCTTGAAGAAGAAGTTAAAGATAATATGTTGCTTAACACAAAACCTATTGTCCGTCACTTAGAAGAATTATGAAAATGAGAATTGAATCATAGACAATATCTTGCTTAACACAAAAACTACTATCTTCGACCCTTGGAGAAGTTAAATATAATATGCTTCATTACACAGAAACTATTATCTATAACTTAGAAATGAAGGTGAAAACTTCAAGTATAGGAGCGCTCTTTTAAGGAATTTTAACCTTATCTACATCAGAAAATAAAGACCTATAGCTTCATTACTATACTTGAAAGAAGAAAACATAAGATGTCACATGACAGAGAGGGTTACAAAATTATACTCAACAATTCATGGAAACTTTTGATTCTTACATTAATCAACAATTATATCAGGAATACAGTGGCTTAGTCTCCAAGTTCTCCAAAATTCGAAGAACCCCTTCTCTATAAATTTTCATCTTTTTATACATTGTGGAACAGTTGTTGATTTCTGAAACTGCCCAAATTATTTAACTGCTTCTCTAACTATATGAAGTAAAAACTATTACAAAAATTTTACAAAGGGTAAAAGACACCTCCAAGAACATCAAATAACAAGAAATAACTGAACTGGAAGATGAGGATAACTATTGGCTTACTCTTTTAATCGGCCTCTGAGTTCTTCTATATATGCTTAAATAATCATAATCCATTCTAGTCATGATAATCTGTGTTAGTTGTGTGTAAATGGACTTATGTATGTATTGGGCGTTTTGATTGGCCAAAATATAAAGGAAACAACACCAATTTCCTTCCTCTTTAGATTCGGCTCTAATATTGATTTTTCCCTTTACACAACAACATTAACGTAAAGCACACAAAATCGGAACTGAAAAAGAATTAACCCAATTTAATATCTCCATCGGATCCGCCCATTCAACATTACATTAACTTCTCTTCGTAAATTTAAATCGACCCTTTTCAGTGGTGTATTAACCAAATCCTTTACAACTTGCGATATGACGGACATGCCGAAGAATTAAACACTATTTATATATATACTATATATAATAATATATATATATATATATATATATTATATAATATTATATATATATATATAATATATATAGTAGATATAATATAGGGTCCGACCATTATCTTGGATCACAATCGCAGGATCACATACAGTATATATAGGCACCTGGTAATTCAGACCCCTGACATTAAAAACAAATATTATCTTTCCGAGTCCTGTCATCGCAAATCAGCATAGCGGGAACTGATATGCATGTTTTGAAGAGTCTTACTATATAGCGGACCCCACATAACTTTACAATGAATATATAATATATAATACATGTTTTTGGTCCACCTTTCATCGGCTTATATATTATAACCTTATAATAGAAATAGATATAATGCATAACGAAAGAAAGCTTTTCGATATGTGACCCACCAGGACTTACAACAATCCAAAAAAACAAAAATAATATATATTTATAATTAAAAAATATATAGATATATAAACTATATATATATATATATATATATATAATATATATATATTTCGGGTCCGCCATCGCAAATCAAAATCGGAAAAACCCAACGTCCATAGCTTTGACGTGCGGCAGACCCGACGAGACTTTAAACCACGATGTATATACCTTTCGGGTCTGGCCAGGGGTGATTTCATATAACTGCTGTTGCAGTTTGCGATTGCGATTTGATTGCATAGTTTAACACATATACATATATATTTTGGTTATGGCTCCATATAACCATTTATAATATGATTTAACTTGAATGCATGGGTATACAGGGGCCAATTCTTTTACACTTGTTTCTTTTGTGTTTTGATTCCGATATGTAATTTATTACATCTCCCTCTTGCCTTATCTTTTTAAAGATATTTTCAAGTGATTTGAATGAAACATGAATATTAAAGGCAACAAAAAATACATGTTACAACATAACCTAAGGATGAAAGATGGAGACTCGATGAAAAAGCATCTGAATGCATTTAATACTGTGGTAAGTCAATTATTATCTATTGATATTAAAATTTCAAATAAAGATAAGTGCATCAATTTGTTTTGTTCTCTACCAGATTCGTGGGAAAGTTTGGTTATTACAATAGGTAGCAATGCAACTACTTTGTAGTTTGATGAAATAGTCTCATGCTTGTTGACAAAGGAGATGAGATGGAAAAATATGGAGAGCCAGAATTGTGATGAATTGTCTATACAATGATGGTCCCAGAATAGAAAAAAAATAAGTCATCGAGTGGGAGATCTAAATCTCTAGGAAACCCTCTAAAGGTAGTTTGCTCGAAATGCAGAAAGGAAGGGCACTACAAAAGGGACTGTAAATATAAAGCTCTTGACAAAAGAAGGGGATCTGATGATTCTCCTTTCGTAGAGGTGAAAACCACCTCAGTTAAAGTTGGGGATGTGTACTTGGCTTCTTTAAGTACACATGTAGATCATGAGCCATGGTTGATTGACTCAGGTGCATCCTTTCACTTCACTCCCAATAGAGAGTGGTTCTACAAGTATGAGAAATACAATGGTGGGGATGTCTTCTTAAGGGATGATAGGAAGGCTAGAATCGTTCGTCACAAAAAATTAAAGTTGAAGTTGCAAGGTTGAAGGGTTAGAACACTTTGAGGTGTTCCGCATATTCCTGCGTTGGCCATAAATGTGATTTCTATAAGCAAGTTGGCGGATGCAGGTGTAAAAACAGTGTTCGCGAAGGATAACTACAAGATGGTTCGGGAAGCACTAGTATTGATGTAGGGAGTTTGGATTGGAACTTTGTACAAGCTACAAGGTAGCATTTTTATTGATGGGTGCAATAGTTCTATGGTTCCTGAATGTGGAGCTGAAAATATAGTGGTCTCTTGAGAGAATACCATGTTGTGGCATCAAAGGCTTGGACATATTGGAGAGAAGGGCCTTTGAATAATTCATGGTAAAGGTATCATAGATTAATAGCTCTCTGGATTTTGATTTCTGTGAAAATTGTGTATAGGGGAAGCAGAATCGGATGAGTTTCCCCTCTAGTGGTAAGAGGGAAAAACATATATTAGAGCTTGTACAAAGTGATGTGTTTGGACTTGTGAAGGTTCCATCACTGGGTAAGTATGTGTACTATGTATCATTTATAGATTAATTCTTGAGGAATACATGGATATATTTCCTTAAGAAGAAATATAAAGTCTTTGACGGGTTTAAAGAATTTAAGGCTCTAGTGGAAATCCAGATAGAGAAGAAGATAAAGGTGTTGAGGTCAGATAACGATGGATAGTTTTGCAGCAAGGAATTTGAAGAATTCTGTAAGAAGTGTGGTATAGCACGATAGAAAACTACTCCACACACACCTGAGAGAAATGGAGTTGCAGAAAGAATGAACAAGATGTTGACGGAAAGGGAAAGAAGCATGCTTAGTGGTGTCGGGTTAGGACAGGAATTCTGGGCAGAGGCAGTGGAGATAGCATGTTACCTGGTCAATAGATCACCTTCATCATCGTTGGAGGATAAGGCTCCATAAGAGGTATGGACTGGTAAGAAATCATCTCTTTCACATTTGAGGGTATTTGGATGTGATGCATATGTACATGTTCCAAAGGAGAAAAGAACCAAGTTGGATAGTAAATCTGAAAAGTGCATCTTTATTGGATATAAAGATGGTTTAAAGGGTTATAAGCTTTGGAATGAAGTAACAAAGAAGGTTTTGTACAGTCGAGATGTGGTGTTCAGAGTGGTGAAATATGTTATTAAACGTGAATTCCAACCAAAGGAACCTAAGAATATAGAGTTTGAGCTTAAGGAGGAAGAATCAGACTCTACAAAGGAGGAGGAATTAGAATATGAAGAGCCACAAACTCTGGGTGTGAGAAGATTAGTTCAAGAAAGAAGGAAGCTAGAAAGGTATAGTCCCAGAACTATGAAGGAACCATTAGATTCAGAGGATGGAAAACTCTGAAAAGAGGCCATGGTTGATGAAATGGCATCTTTGTACAAAAATGAGTCTTGGGATCTGGTGGAGTTTCTGGTTGGAAGGAAACACAATGGTAGAAAATGGGTGTTCAAGAAGAAGACAAATGCATAAGGAAAGGTGGAGAAATACAAAGCTCGGTTGGTAGCAAATGGTTATTCCCAAGGGTTGGAAATTTATTTTGGTGATTTTTTCTCTCCTGTTTCCAAGGTAGATTCTATTAAATTACTTTTATATGTTGCTCATGCTTTTGATTTTGAGGTAGAATAGATGGATGTGAAGAAAACATTTCTTCATGGAGATCTAGAAGAGTATATCTACATGAAGCAACTTGAAGGCTTTGCGGCAAAGGGTAAGAAAGAACTTGTATGCAAGTTATAGAAGTCTCTATATGGGTTAAAACAGCCACCAAGGATGTGGTATCAAAAATTTGATACATTTATACAATGACTTGGCTTCACCAAAAGAAAAGAAGACCATTGTGTGTATTTTAAATTAATTGGTGACCATGTTATTTATTTGGTCTTGCATGTGGATGATATGTTGCTGGTTGGAAATGACAATGAAATTATCCAGGATTCGAAGACCAAATTGTCCTCCAAATTCGACATGAAAGATCTTGGTGTTGCAAACTATATTTTGGGCAAGGAAATTAAAAGAGATCCGGCAAAGAGGAAGATTTGTTTAAACTAGAGGATGTATGTCGAGACAATATTTTAGAGGTTTAATATGCAGGATAGTAAACCAGTGAAGGTTCCCATTCTTGTAGGTGTAAATTTATCTGTTGAACATTGTCCTAAGACACAAGAAGAGGAAGAGGACATGTCTCTTGTTCCATATGAAAGTGCAGTATGTGATGGTTTGTAATAGACCAGACATTGCACATGTAGTGGGAGTATTGAGCAAGTGTATGTCAAAACAAGGAAAAGAGCATTGGACAATAGTGAAGTAGGGTTTTAGGTATTTGCATGGCACTAGTGCTTATGGTTTGTGGTACCAAGGAAGACCAGGATTGGACAGAGTGTTGGATATTCATGGCTTTGTTGATGTAGACTAGGCTAGATTTGGATCAAAGAAGATCTACAAGTGGGTATGTGTTTAACCTATTTTTAGGTGTAGTCAGTTGGATGAGTAAGAAACGATCTATAGTGGCACTATTAACTACAGAGGCAGAATACATGGCACTCATGTAAACAAGGAAGCAATTTCGTTGTAGAGATTGTGTTCAATTATGGGGTTAGTACAGGGAGCTATAAGGATAGAAAATGGTAGCCAAAATTCTTTTTTCTTGAAAAAGGACCCTCCTTATCATACAAAGACAAAGCACATTGATGTTCAGTATCACTTTGTGAGGGATATGATAGAAGACAAAAAGGTGTTGCTGGTAAAGGTGGACACTTTGAAGAATACTACAAATGCACTGAAAATATTTGTGAGCTCTGAGAAGTTCTCTTGGTGTAGAGAAACAATGTGCATTGTAGGGCTAGATAAATGAATAAGATCTCTTGTGACCCCTCATGGAAAGAAAACAACAAGTGGGAGAATGTTGGGTTTTTTTATATTCTTTCCACAACTAGCCTACTTAGTTAACCCGGGGGTTAGAGGGGGGACAGAGCCCCCCTTCATTGTGCCGATTGTGCAACAGGGGGGTCACAAGTGATTTGAGGGGGGGCGGGTAGCCCCCCTCTATGGGGTCTGGGGTAGCACCTTGGGAATTTTTTTTCTGGACCCTATATTAGGTTTGGCGGACCTACCTATGGTTTTGCGCATGGTTTTCGCACATGGTTTTGGACGCAATGGTTTTCGGTCCATGGTTTTGGCTGCGATGGTTTTCGGTCCATGGTATTGGATGCCTCAACATGTATAAATATGTATTGTAACGTTGAAAGGAACATAATGAAAAATCAAGCTGATATCCTGATTTTGGGATCTAGGGGAAAATCTCTGTGTATATGTGTTTTATGTGTTATGATCTCACATTGTTTATTTTTTGTTCTTAGAATTTGTATGCAGGTGTTGAGCAGTAAAAAAGGACTTTTTAACCTCTATTTACCTTCACATTAATTATCAATCTAAGTACGATTTTTTAATCTCAAGAGTGTACTTAGTCTGAGGCAGTCACTTGTTCAAGAGTAATGTCTACAGTATAGTGCTTCACAAAGGTAAATAAATGCTGGAAACAAAATCTAATTGTAATGGAAAGAAACTTAAATGCTTTGTAACTAAATCAAGAAACTACAACAATCATCAGTCAAGGATGCAGTAATGATAACTCTTTCCTTTGTAAACTAATGTAAATTAAAATCAATCAAAGAGAAGATCTCCAATCTGAGAACTAGACAACAGTAGTAAACGTTCGTTACAGTTGTAGATCTTTCTATTCACACCAAAGAAAATACTTGAAATAAAAATTCAATAATAAGAAAAGGGACAACAATTAATCTATTGGAAAGATCAAACATCAAAGCTTAATATACAAAACTGAATTAAGCAGCAATATTAACCGAAAGGAATTGAACTTTAACTAATAAAGGAATTTGAACGGCAATCTAAGAAAGGAACAACAAACCTCAGTAATTCTATGAAATATTGAACAAAAAACTTAATCAAATGTAAACACACAGTGAAAATGGAATCAGTAATCTTATTCTAGCATAATGAGTATTAACCACAGTTATAAAGGAATGGAAATTGCAATGATAATCGAACAGCAATGAAAGGAACAATAATCACAATTGTAAGTAAACCATGGCTAAATGAACATCAATATCAATCTTTAAATGAACAACAATGTCAACCTGTAATTGAATAGCAATATCTGATTTAGACAATGTGATACTGTTTCAGAATGAACAACATAACATTTCTAGTTGCAAATAATAGTCTTGCTATTTCAATTATGAATTTGATATAACAGAGAAAGTCAATGAAATGTTAAGGAACAAAAGATTACTGAATAAAGCGAATTTAAAGGAATGCAAAGCAAATCAAACCACACACGACTATAATCAGAAAATAATGATATAGAAAGTAAGTGATCCACTAGGGCCAGGCCCTTAGACACCAGGGACACACTACTATGGTTACTCCAGGATCAGATGATAGAACAACATTGAAGTTATATATTAATCATAAAGGAAAAGTTACAACTATCGCTCATTAAAGAGAGTCGATGATCAAAGTTTAGATTACAAAATTAATTTCTACAAATCAACAACAATATCTTTCATTGGGCTAGCAACGTTGTCCCTTTTTATAATGGCTAGGCAGAAATATGAAAAATACAGATAAGTCTTGAGGTAGCGATCCCTCAGGATCAAAGGATCCTCAGGGATTCGCCATATATTTGATCTTCAACTTATCGTTTTGTCCTCTTGCACTAGTACCCCATTTCTTCTTCCTTTTCCTAGTCCATGCGTTTCGATCTTGATTTCCTCGCGTGGATGCAGTTTCTTGTCAAAGGGCCGGTAGTTGGTTTTGCTTTGTCTTTTCCTATGGAATAGTGATTTTCCATTTTCTTCATTTTCTGCATAGAAAAAGACAATAATTAATCATTTTACATCAATCAAAAATCCCCTTAATTCTATCATAATCTTTTAACATATGACCATCTTAGAATGTAAATAAGTTATGAATTAAAGGAAAAGATAAGGAAATAAGGGGTAATTACATAACTTTTCCAATGCTAAATACACTCCCCTGATTACCCTTTTTCATGCCCTCATGAAAACATTGTAATTGACATGCAAGGTGGTTAGGGAATAGGCTGGAGAAGGATCTTCATGCAGTGGTCTAAAACCATGATTTCTAGCGAAGACTTCAAAAATATGCCCTGTTTAGCCTTCAAGCAATTCATATAGGGCTCTATACCCTGGTACAGGATACCAGATGATTGGACTTCGAAACTTATAGCCTAAGAAATACAAGTATTCTCTCAAGATGAGGTTACCATAGGTAACTAGGCAATCAGTAACTAGCTTAAGATTTTCGTAATTGAATGGCTCTCTATCTTGGATGTTCCGATTGGAAGTTTTGTATCGGAGTTTGGCTGCTGCTATGGCAAGGTCTTTGATAGCTAGGAAGTATTCTACCCCTTGCTGGACAACTGCTTTTTGAAAGGGTCCTAGTGTCTAGATCACACCCTTCTTTCTCATTAAGCTTCTATGCTTATTCCACAATTGCAACGGGTTTCTAGGTTCACCCCATACCCACAGATCTAACCCGTTCTCCTGTCTCTGGAAGGTATTGTAGGTTTTAAGACACTTTATCTGGTTAACATAAAAAGAGATTAAGGCTTGAAGCTGGATATCACCCACAAAAGGGCTAGGGTTCTCTTCCGTTTCACCATCCAACACAAGATTATGCAAATAAAACTCACATAGCAATCACTGGAATTTCACCCCATAATGCTTACAGCAATTTATGAAATCATCAATAGTCTTAGCTCTATAGGCACCCCTGCCTTGATAGCCTTAATTTTCAATTGTAAATACCTTTCCATAAAAAATAAAGCATAGTTTTTGGCAGGTACCCTACATGCTAGAACATCAGTATACAAATAACATAAGGTATCCAATTCACTCATAACTATGTCTAGTCTATTGGTTACCTTTTGAAATTTTTCCTCTGCCCTTCACCATCTATCGAAGGCCTCACTCTCTAATGCATTGATGTTCTTTACCTGCTGCTATAACTTCTGATATCTCTCATGAGGAATAGTTTCCTCTGTGAGCTTTTCTATTGTTTGTTGGGCTTGTGCTAGATCTTTTTGAAGTTTCACTATCTTCAGATCATTGTCCATCATAAAATTTTTGGGTTGGAGATCTACTTGGATCTCCTTATTGCGACATCTGGTTCTTGTAGATTGCATTTCCTTCTCATGAACTATCTGGTCAATTGTGATGCTAGAGGGAAATGCCTCTATCTGGACATCCTTATTACAGACTGGTGTGCTTTTTGTTTGAGCTTCTGCATTTGTAACAACAACATGTTGTTCCTTGCGGTCCTCAATAATAATGGGTTTGACTTGAGTCTTTTTTATTTTCTTCTTATAGGATTTTGCCTTGGTGGCTACAACCTTTTCTCCAACAGTTCTTTTTGAGTTTTTCTGCAGTTTTAGAACCCTTATTTGTTGTTGAAGTTGTTTAATTACATTTAGCAGTCTTTGTTGTTCCTTCACAACTTTTTGATTTCAATTGTTTTCTTCAAAGGAACAGTTGTTTCTTTTCTTGGGCTTGGGTTTTGTTCTTCAGGGATTGTTCCCTTGCCCTGGATTATTTCCATGTTTTCTGCCTGGAACACTTGTTCAGTGTTCTTGTCCTCCTAATTAGGTTTTTCAAGGGAGGAAACCCTGGTTTGATTTGTTGTTTCCCAGGCAACTTCTTATTCTACTTCTTCTTCATCCTGCATTTCTTCAGGTGTACTCTGACTATGAGAAAAGTGTTTTCGAGATTGTATTTCTTCTTCCTCCTCATCACTCATCTCCTTATATGCACTCTTACTATGAGCAGAGTGTTCCTGTGATTGTCTTTCCTACTCTTCCTCATCGTTCATTTCTTTAGATGCACTCTTATTGTGACCAGAGTGTTCCTACAATCCTTATTCAATCGGGGTTGAGTGGGCTGTGGGGCTAGACATACTCACCCATACTGGCCAAAATTTGTGTCAATTCATCTTCTTTACGAGGGTTTTGAAATGGGATTTCGCTGGGTTGCTCTGCTTCCTCCCCTTCTTCTTCACTGGAGTGCGCAATTTCCTCTTTCGGTTCCTCTTCTTCATTCTATTCTAATTCTTCTTCTTCATTTTCCCCTCCTTCAAATTGTGGGGGTTTCTCGTCCTCTGAGTCATGTATTTCTCCAGGCTAGCTACTATTTCCTTGGGAATTCCCCAACATTCCTCTGCTTCTCCCCAATCTGACGGACTGCCTTCGTTTCTATGGTCTAATTGATTTGCTAGCAATGCTTTTTCGTTTTAGGGCTGGCAAGGCCAATCTCCCATCTATTGAGAAAATCAATTCTTCCCAACTACTCTACTATTGGGCAAGAATTAATAACTGACTATTAGTCGAATTAGGCTGTGATGACTTATTACTGATTCTACATGACAAGATTTTCTTATACTTCGGGCAACATCATGCAATAAAAATTGAAGTACACGAGCAAATTCATAGCACATTTTTGTTTTAATACAACTAATAGTTTGAGATGGCGTGGTCTTACCACATCTTTTCTACCATCACAAGTGATGTAGCTTTGCACAATTCTGGCTAATTCTGCCCATGGCTCTCCTAGGGTTGCAGGCAGAACTCTTTTTCCTTTGACAATAAGGCTCTGTGCTTCATCCCAGAAGATGGTTATAGCGTCTTGTAGTCTCATATTTTTCACGGTCCATACTGGTCCAGTAGCTGGTCGTCCCAATACTTCAACAATTATCGCATCTGTTACTGTTATTTGCCTCCCCTTCACTATGGAATGATCTTCCTGCAAATTTTGTGAAAATTCAATGGCCACTGTCTCATTGGACTGATGTAGTTGTTCAAGGTAGACAATCCATCCTGATCTTATTAATATTTCGCGTGCAACATCAGAGACCATTAACACCTGCAGTTCAGTGCATATCGATCTGCCTCCCATTTTGTTCAAGCTTAGCACACAGTTACCTTTTTATAGAGCAAAGATATAGATATGATCATGCAAACAACAAGCTATTCAAGCTTTAGCACAGCAAAAAAACATAAATGTCGATGGAACGACAAGCTGTTGAAGCTTTTAGCACACTGTTTACAGAGCGAAAACACATAAATGATGATGGAACAAAAACCTATTCATATTGGGAAACACAATACCGTTAAAATTGCTACTCTCGAGTTTTGATGGCGTCATAATACCTCCAAATAAGGAGCTGACATGTATATCAAAGTATTATGGAGATCACCCGCGCCCCCCTGAAATGTGATAGGTCGTCCTCAGCTAGCAAATAAAGGAGCAACATGCGGAACTGAATTCGTACAGTAAAATAAAGGAATGATATATAGATCCATGACATGTTTACAAAAATCGAGGGATAACTGAAATCGAGGCTTATGATGGAAATCACGAATAAATATGGAAATGTTGCGAAATGATGTGAAAAATAGAAGGTAGGATAACTTGACGTAAGTAAAAGTTTTTATGTGGTCATTATCCACTTTAACCATTATGAGTGATTTATAAATGATTTTCATGTACAAAAGGTTCAAAAGGATTATATAACATAATCTCATTTGAAATCAATATAACAATATAAGAAGAAGGGTTTATAATGACTATTGGTGTATAGAAAATATGACTTCAATAGTAGCAGAGCTCTGTTGCCCACAGGTGTCCATAACCTTGACAGAGTTGTTTATTTCACCCTTGGAACCATAATCCTTTGTGTATGCCTAGGAAAGTGTTGTACAATGTCAGAATGGAGACCATTGTGCCAGCTTGGTAACCAGATGAATCACAATGCCATTCACCAAGGAGTGAAAGGTGGGCAGACTAGCTCGTGATGAGACCTCTTGTTCCAAGGACATTTTAATTTTTCTGATATGCATCTTAGATCATCTCCCTGGTGTGGTGGCCATATTGGGGATGCCACTTCACTTGCTTCCTTATGATCATGGTAGGTTGGCTCTTGATGAGACCCCCTATCCTTCATTTAACAAATCATGTTAATAATCATATAGATATGTATATTTTATTTTTCCTTCTTTTCTTTTATATAGCACTTTCCTATTTATATAAGAGAGTGGCTCAACACTCCTTAAGACTAGGGATGCTGGAAGAAGTATGAACATCTCAATAGTGGAAAATATGCCCTTATTCTTATTCAATAATAATGATCAAAGATAATTATGAAGATTTAAGAAAGAACGAATCATGATAAAAATAATCAATCGAATTGGTTTTAGTGAAAATAAAGACAACAAAGTGATATAAATAGTTGTGTCCTTTCCTCTTTTTCCTTATTGGCCCAAAGCAATTTCTCTAAAGATAACTATTTTTCTTTGATTTGTTGATTTCAATATCCTCCAGTTTTTGTATTCTTGCATAAATGTATAGTTGTGCCTTAAATGAACCATCGTTCACAAAAATCCTCTAAATGATGAAACACATACACACAAAAAAACAAAAAAATGCACTCAAAAAGTGTTGTTCCTTAGATTGAACAACTGTTGTTCCTTAAGAGGAACAACAAAAGAACATCTGCACACGAAAACCAAAATTCCTTTACAAGGAACAACAAGAAAAAAATCATAATCGAAACTGTTGTTCCTTAAGAGGAAAAGCGAAAGAACATCTGCACGCAAAAACTGAAGTTCCTTTAAGAGGAACAACAAGAAAAAAAGCATACTCGAAACTGTCGTTCCTTAAGAGGAACATCAATTTTTCCTTAATCAGAACAACAAACAAAGCAATCATAAAATAAAATACCTCTCCTTTATCGGAACAACCTAAGGTCATCGAAAATCAAAACTATTGTTCCGTCGAAAGGAACGGTAGAAAGGAAAAAAATGCAGAGGAGGGTTGTTCCTTTAAGAGGAATGGTAAAACAATTTCGCGGAAGTGTTGTTCCTTCGGAAAGGAACGAAAAAAATGAAAGTGTTGTTCCTTTGGAAAGGGACAACAAAAAATCAAAGTGTTGTGTTTTTCCTTCGGAAAGGAACAACAGAAAAACAAAAGTGTTGTTCCTTCAGAAAGGAACAGCAGAAAACGAAAGTGTTGTTCCTTCAGAAAGGAACAGCAAAAAAATGGAAGTGTTTTTTCTTCGGAAAGGAACAGGAAAAATGCAAGGATGTTGTTCCTCCAGAAAGGAACAGTAAAATGCGAAAGTGGCGTTCCTTCGAAAAGGAACAACAAAATGCAAAAGTACTATTCCTTCGAAAAGGAACAACAAAAAGGTGGAAATGTTGTTCCTTCGGAAAGAAACAACAAAATGCAAAAGATGCTAAAATGAAAAAATATGTACAGAATATAATTTATACAAGCAGAAAAGAAAAAGTTATGTAAAAAATTTAAGAATAATGAAATTACTTAGTGAACCAATGCTGAGGAAGAATTATTTTCCTCAGTAAGAATCTGCATATCTAAATCTTCCTAGAGCTACTGGTAGAAGGATTCCTGAGTAAGCGGTTTATGGTACAGTTGCACTCGGTGGCCATTTTCTTTGAAGGTGTGTCCAGATCCGTCAATAGTAGTCAGAGTATTGGTGCCATTGTCATGCACTTTCTGGATTTCATACAGTCCAAGCCATCGAGTATGAATTTTTCTTAGAAAATCCTAAAACCTGGAATCGTATAGGAGTGCCCAATCTCTTTCGTGGAATATTTTCTTTTTGATCAGGGTGTCATGCTATTTTGCTCTCTGTTGTTGAATTAATGTAGTGCGTTGAAGAGTCGAGAGCCTAATTTCATCTAGCTCATTAATTTTCTATAATCTATTAATCTAGGCCTCATTCAAATCCAGACTGATCTCCTGTGCTGTTCTTAATGTTTGTATTTTGAACTCTATTGGAAGGATGCGTTCCTTTCCAAATACTAGCTGATATGGTGAATAACCAGTGTTTTTTCTCCATGTTTTTCAGTACTGCAAGGCTTCCAATAAAATTGAAGCCCAATCACGCCTATGTGATGAAATTTTTTTGTCAATATTCCCTCTATCACTTTATTTGTTCTCTCTACTTGGCCATTTCCCTGTGGGTGATACGGAGTGGTAATTTTGTGCTAAATGTGATAATTCTTTAATGTTGCATTGATTTTATTACCTACAAACTGTGTTCCTCCGTCTGTGATTATGTCCCTTGGGAGGCCATATCGCACAAATATTTGGAACAGGAAATGAAGCACATAGTCCTCTATAGCTCTTAGAAGTGCCTTTGCTTCAACCCATTTGGTAACATACTCTGTTGCTACTAGAATATATGTTTTTTGATTTGATGATGGGTTAATCAGACCAACAAAATTGAGCACCCAATCCTCAAATGGTTCGATTACTAGTTGTGGGTTTAAAGGCATTTCATCGGACTGTCCAAGGCATTCTCCACTTTGGCAACTATCACAGGCTTGCACAAACGTCTTAGCATCCTTGAAGATTGTGGGCTAGTACTAACATGTTTGCAAAACCTTGTGACTAGTCCTTTGATCTATGAAATGTCTGCCATATGGTCTGTCATGAAAGGCTTTCAGAATGTCAAATATTTCGTCTTCACATACACATCTTTTGATGTGCATATCTGCCCCTGTATGAAATAGGTAGCCCCCACTCGAAGAAAATCAGGTACTATGTTGCACAATCTGTTTTTGTTCGTTGGGGGTTAGATGCTTTCGTAATTTTCCTACTACTGAATAATTTGCAACATCAGCATACTAGGGTGTCTTGACAATAACGGAAAATAAATTTTCATCTGGGAATTCATCTTCAACTACTACTGCATCCGCTGGCTTTGGCATTCATGAGAGGAAATCAGCTATAGGATTTTCTTTCCCTAGTTGATCTTTTATTGTGATGTCAAATTCTTGCAATAAGATCAACCATCTTGTTACTCTACTATTTGTAATAGGTTTATTTTCTAAGTATTTTATGGCAGAGTGATCTATATATAAAACAACAGGACATCCAACGATATAATGCCTAAATTTATTTACAACATGTATTACAGCTAAAAACTCTATTTCAGTAATATTATAGTTTAGCTCACCAGGAGACAAATTCTTGTTAATATAATAGATTTCATATGTTTTTTTGTTTTCTTCCTGCCCAAGGACTGCTCCAATAGCTGTGTCTGAAGCATTTGATGAAATTTGGAACGACAGGGCCCAATTTGGAGCTCTAAGCACTGGGGTTGTTGACACAAGATTTTTCAAATCCTCAAAAGTATGGTCACATTTATCTATCCAAACAAAATCAACATTCCCTGTCAGTGCGTATAGAGGTGCATCTATTTGAGAAAAATGTTCTATGAATCTCCTATAATAACTAGAAAATCCAAGAAAACTGCGTACCTCTGTTTGTGTGGTAGGAGTAGGAATTAATAAAATTATTTGAATTTTGGTCAGGTCTATCTCTATTCCAGCCACTGAGATATAATGACCTAGGATGAGCCCTTCTGTCATCATCATATAGCACTTTTCATGGCTCAAGCAGCGCCTCATGGCAATACATCGTTGCAACACCTTTTCCAATGTGTCTAGTGCTGGCTCAAAATCATCTCCGTATAGTGTGAAATCATCCATATATACTTCGAGCCCTTCATTTATTAAATCCGAAAAGATGCTGAGGATGGCCCTCTAAAATGTGGCAGGGGCATTGCATAGGCCAAAGGGTAGGACTCTGTAAAAAAATGTTCCCCAAGGACAGGTAAAAGCAGTTTTGTCCTAGTCTTCAGGGGCAATCTAAATCTGGTTGTATCCACTGAAGCCATCTAGGAAAGAAAATAATTTCTTTCCTACTAATGTGTCTAATACCTGATCAATGAATGGAAGAGGAAAGTGGTCTTTCTGGGTTTCTTTGTTTAATTCTCTGTAATCTACACAAATCCTCCACTTTCCATTCTTCTTTGGCACCACTACTAGTGGAGAGACCCACTTTCTTTCGGAGATTGGATAAATAAAGTTTACATCCAAAAGTTTTTGTAATTCAGCTTTCACAATATCTTTCAGATGAAGGTTGAGTCTTCGTTGGGGTTGGCGAACGGGTCTAACATCCTTTTCTGTATAAATGTGGTGCCTACACAGTTGGGGATTGATTCCCTTCATGGCCGAATAGTCCCATGCAACAGCTTCCTTATATTTTCTCAGTAGTTGGACTAGATTTTCTTTTTGTTTAGGAGTCAAGTTATGATTCATGTTCAAGGTTTCTCCTGGCTCAATCTCTATAGTTGTGTTGTTTGAAATAGAAGTAGTGGGTATTGTTTTATCATGGGTGTCTTTGAGAGGATTGTCTTCTAGTTCGTTGTCAAATGTTGCCTCTATCATGTGACATTGTACATGGGACCTAGATTTGGATTGGTTAATGAACTTGTTAGTAACATCATCCTCTATTTGATCTTTGAAATCAAAGGAATCTTCTATGGTTAATGGGGATCTAATGTTTTCTGTGAGGTATGATACAGGATGTTTGTTAGTTTTATTATTATTATACTTGTCTAGGTTAGAGGGTATAAAGCTAAATTCTTGATATTACTCCCTCTGGTTATGGTCATACTGCCTTGTTGGCAGCCAATGTAAGCATCAACAGTTGCAAGCCAAGGTCTACCTAAAATTAACGGGTGTCCATCGAGTCAGTTTTTGGGGTTGATTATCAAAAAGTCGGTAGGATATTCCTAGGAGTCTACGGATACCATTACATCATGTAGTGTACCTTTTGGCCTAACCACTGATCAGTTAGCCAGTTCTAATAATGGAGAGGTCGGTTCCACTGATGTAATGCCCAATTTTTGACAAGTGGTGGTTGTTAAAATATTAATTGCAGCCCCTACATCAACTAGGGCATTTGAGAAGGTTTGTCCATGGATTTGCACTGTCACTATTGGATTTCCTGGGTCTTCATATTTGACAAGTGCTTCTCTCCCTGATAATGGATCAGATAAGGTGCCAACTACTTGGACTGTTGGGTTATTTATTATTCTCCTCCTTGGTTTTTTTATACATAGCTCTTTGATGGTTTTTGCATATATTGGAATATCTTGGATAGCTTGGAGTGGGATTTTTATATACAAATTTCTAAGTTCCCCTAGAATATCAAAGTTAGGATGTTCGATAGGGTGTGGTATGATTAATCGTTCTGGGAATGGGGGAGAAGATGTGGTTGCTTGGTCATGAGTTTGTTGTCTAACCACATCTTCTTCTTGTAATGGTTGTTCTCCGGGTAACTAATTTTCAACTTGAACATTTTTAGCACCCTCAGTTTTTATAATGCGCCCAAACCTTAATTGAAGGTCATTGCACTCCCTTAGATCAGTTTCTAGGTTTGCTGTTTTTATTATTCGAACGGATTGAACCGGTCTATTATTTGGGTTTGGGTTGGGTTGGGCTGGGAGTTGTGGTCTTAAGTTGGATTGGGGATTTTGTTGTAGTGCATATGGCACTGACAGTGTAGGTTGAGGGAGTGGAATGGTTCCTGCTGGTTGATTCATCGGTCTTTGCCAGTTTGCTTGCCAAGCTTGGCTTTGTAAATTGGGAGGGGACCATTGTTTTGGATATGCATTATTTTACCAATATGGTGGAGCGTAGGAAAAATTTTGCCAATTAGATTGGCTTGTTTGATTTGGTCATGGTGATGATGAGGGAAATGGTTGTTGTGACCAGTTTGAAAAGGGAGGTTGATTTTGCCACATTGTATTATATTGTTGAGCATCATATTGCGGAGGCTGGAAAGAAGCAGTTGGATCAAAGGACATACCTGGCTGTCATGGCTTCCATTGATGGCGATGGTTGAGTAGGTACATGGGTTCTGATTCTTCCTCCACTTCTTTGTATACTACTTTCAAACTAGAAAGTGAGGGGAAGTTCTTTGTGGAGTGCTCTTTTGTACAAATAGCGCAGACTTGAACTGCATCTAGTGGGCACTCCTTGTGGCTATGTTTCTTTCTACATGTAGGGCAGAATATTTCCAAGATTTGCTCTGCTTCTGCTTCTTTCTATTTAGCTTGCATAATATCGAGCTCCGTTTTCAGAGTCCACAATATATTAGTTTTGAAATTCTCCAGTAATTTTTTTTATTTCTGCACAGGTTACTCCTTCTCTGGCGATCTTGATGTCCCTTGTGACCCTGTCACGTTGCTTTGGTTTTACCCTTGTGCTGCCTCGTGAACTCCTGATACATAAATCAATAATGTCAGCAAAATTTTCTTTGTAAATGTCTCCTTTTCCCATAATATTTAGTGTTTCAACCCATTTTTCCTTCATGCCTTTAATTAATGTCGTTTTTAATACATTGTCAGGTACGGGTAATGATGCATAAGGAGATCTTTGCAGATTATACTAAATATGTTCAACGTATTATTATAATGTCTCATTTCTAGCTACCATCTGAAATATTTCATCCTTTAACTCTCTAGACCTACAATAACCTTGGTATTTCTTCAGAAAATCCTCATTCATCTGATCCCAGTTGTTTATGACACCTCCACCTAACCCCATAAACCATCGTAAAGCAACCCCTTTTAATGTAGGGGGAAACAAATTTAGTTTTTGGGGATCGATGGTATATTCATACCCACTACACAGCACATCAAATTCAACAAAAATGTGTTCGGATCTTTCGATGTTAGGCCATGGAATGTAGGGATATGCTGGAGAGGATTGGCCCTCATAGGTGCATTAGCTGCAGTATCTACAATGGGATATTGCAGTGTGGAGGTTTGGGGTGTCTACTGGTTCTGGGCCATTTGGTCAAATATGTGCCAATAACCTTCAGAGATTTCTAGGAGGGTATTCCTAGGCTAGTTAGAAGGAACATGAATGGCCTTAACAACATTTCCTTTGTCTCGGATGATGGGAGTTCCTTGTTGAACTAATGTCTAGGGGGATCTTAGCTCTTCAGGTTCTTCGGCTTTATTCTGGATGATATTGATAACACTTCCCTTATCTGGGCTACTCAATGGCTAAACTATTCCAAGAGGAGATCTTGGTTGTTTGGTTTCCCTTGTTTCTCCTCCTCCTTCATAGAGATTACTAAGGTTCCCTTCTTGTAATGATTTTGGGCTAGAATTCTCAATTTCGTGAAGATCTTGCTCCTTTGTTTCGCTATGCACCTCAGTAAAGGCTAAAGGTGGTGATTTTGTGGCCCGAAGGGAACTAGTAGGTTGTCTAGAAGCAACTTTTCTAGGACCGACTGATGGCTGAGATTCTGCTTTTTTAAGGATTTTGTCTATAAAGGTCGATCAGCCAACAGTCACCAGTCCCTTAGATTTATTAGGCTTGGGTAGTAGTTTAAGATTCTTTTTGAGCTTTTTTTTCTTAGTCATGCACACAAATCAAATACTTATTTCTACCCAAAATAATAACAAATCTGCAGGAAAGAGGGTGGGGGAGCAGAGATGTTACATGCTCTGTACGCAGGTTCTTACCTTCCATTCTTAAAACCCAACTCTCTCCTAGCAGGTAATTACACTACTCTCTTTTCAAAAGAAATAAATGGCTACACTCTCCCCGGCAACGATCCAAAATTTTGAGTAGTAAAAAGGGTCTTTTTAACCTCTATTTACCTTCACATTAATTATCAATTCAGATACGATTTTTTTTATCTCAAGAGTGTACTCAGTCTGAGGCGATCACTTGTTCAAGAGTAATGTCTGCAGTATAGTGCTTTACAAAGGTAAATAAATGCTAGAAATAAAGTAAGATAAATAAATGCTAGAAACAAACTCTAATTGTGATGGCAAGAAACTTAAATGCTTTGTAAGTAAATCAAGAAACTAAATTAATGATTAGTCAAGGATGCAGTAATGATAACTATTTCCTTTGTAAACTGATGTAAATGAGAATCAGTCAAAGACAAGATCTCCAGTTTGAGAACTAGACATCAGTAGTCAATGTTTGTTACAGTTGTAGATCTTTCTATTCACACCAAAACAAATACTGGAAATAACAATTCAATAATCAGAAAAGGAATAGCAATTAATCTATTGGAAAGATCGAACAACAAAGCTTAATCTACAAAACTGAATTAAATAACAATATTAGTTGAAAATAATTGAACATTAATTAATAAATGAATTTGAATGGAAATCTAAGAAAGGAACATAAAACCTAAGTAAGTCTACAAAATATTGAATAGCAAACTTAATCAAATGTAAAAACACAACAACGATGGAATCAATAATCTTATTCTAAAATAATGAGTATTAACCACAGTTATAAAGGAATGACAATTGCAATGATAATGGAACAACAATCAAAGGGACAACAATCACAATTGTAAGTAAACCATGGCTAAATGATCAACAATATCAATATCTAAATGAACAACAATGTCAACCTATAATTGAACAATACTATCCGAATTAGACAATGCGATACTATTTGAGAATGAACAACATAACATTTCCAGTTGCAAATAACAGTCTTGCTATTTCAATTACGAATTCGATATAACAGAGCAAGTCAATGAAATGTTAAGGAACAAAAGTTTATTGAATAAAGCGAATTTAAAGGAATTCAAAGGAAATCAATCGACACATGACTGTAATTGGAAAATAATGATACAAAAAGCAAGTGATCCACTAAGGTCGGGCCCTTAGCCACCAAGGACGCACTATTGCAGTTACTCCAGGATCAGATGACGGAACAACAACGAAGTTATCTATTAATCATAAAGGCAAAGTTACATCTATCACTCTTTAAAGAGAGTTGATGATCAAAGTTTAGATTACAACAGTAATTTCTGCAAATCAACAACAATAGCTTTCGCTACACTAGCAGCGCTGTCCCTTTTTATAATGGCCAGGCAGAAATATGAAAAATACAGATAAATCTTGAGGTAGCGATCCCTCAAGATCAAAGGATCCTGAGTGATTTTCCATATCTTTGATCTTCAACTTATCATTTTGTCCTCCTGCACTGATACGACATTTCTTCTTCCTTTTTCTGGTCCATGTGTTTCGATCTTGATTTTGTCGTCTGGATGTGGTTTCTTTTCGAAGGGACAACAATTGGATTTTCTTTGTCTTTTCCTCCGGAATAGTGATTCTCCATTTTCTTCACTTTCTGCATAGAAAAAGACAATAATTAATCATTTTACATCAATCAAAAATCCCCTTAATTCTATCTTAATCCTTTAACATATGACCATCTTAGAATGTAAAGAAGTTATGAATTAAAGGAAAAGATAAGGAAATAAATGGTAATTACATACCTTTTCCAATGCTCAACAGCAGGTAATTTCTTTACAAGGTTAAAACTTACAAAGATACCAATTCATAGGAACCGTTTCTAGTGTGTGGATAAACCCATGTACCCACTCTTGTTCTAGAATTTCTTTCCAAACTGAACTGCAGCGATGAATATGCTTATGGGGATCAACCTTACCACCATAATTTACTTCTATTACTATGTTGATTGAGCCAAAACTGATCCACATTTATCTTCAAGACTGTTTCTAATCTGTTATATTTCTTTTATGAGTGCCCCACCATTTAGCAGAGGTAGCCCTCAAGGATACATCCAAAGCTTGCAACCTCTATTCTTCTGGTATTTCTCTTTCATATTCATCGTGAAATTGGCTTACATCTATGATCCCATCATAATAAGCCAGATCACATATCTCAGAAGTTATGCATCGAATTGATTTTATGGTAGAGACTTCACATAACCTGTTCTACCAATTTTCTTATTCTTCATTGAAATATGAAGTACAAGAACTATCATGTTCCCAGCCCAATTTTCCATCTGCAGTGAGATTAATCCAATCTTCCTCCTTAGCTATTATATGATAAATATTTTCGACATATGCATCACAATACTCATCCCGAATAGGCTCTGGCCTCTATATAGTGCACTCCTTCTTAGTGGTCTAGAGGGACAATGACCCCGATATCGTCTTTTTTGGACACCATTGGCATCTTCTTCAAATTGATTACTGCCAAATTATTAAAACCTAATCCAATCAAAGAAACACTAGATAGGGGTTGTTATCATCTATAATTTCAATCACTTCGAAGTCTACAACAATTCAAACTCCTTCGATGTCTATTATGATTCTAGGTAACCTTCCCATAGGGAAAATCTTCTGTTGGTTGGCCATCCTCAACTATATCAGTGACCATTGCAGCTTTGGTATTCCCATTAATTCCCAAGTTTTCTTATGTAACACGTTGGCATCAGATCCTAAATCTCATACTACCTGATCCATATCATATTCCCTGATCTGCATAGTTAATCTCATTTCATTCCTCGTTATCTTCTTGTTTTGATGTAAATTGTTCACTATGCACAGATCGCTTTGTGGTACCTCTTTATTAGTGCAGGATTATATCAACTCCTGGAGGCCTTCAACAACCCTCTAATTCCTCAACAACTTCACGCAAGTTTGTAAAAGTACTTCAAAATACTTGGATGTAATTCTTGCGTCATAGTAGACACTTTTTCGTAGTCCTTCTTTTCCATTAAATTTGGTTGTGCACTAGATGATGAAGCCCCAACACCCATGAAGCTTTCGCTTTGCTTCCACAAATGTTTCTTTTTCCTTTTGGATATTGAACACAAGGGCCTTTTAAACAATATTTCTTTCCCATGTCTCTTTTACTTTCTTCTTACCTTTATCATCTCATGTTGTAGCTTCACTCCTTGTTAAGATGTTGATGCATGGTTCATCCTCCCTTGGCTCAGTGGTGATCATTTGAATATTTGTTGTGGGCTACTAGTTCCTTTTCTTCTTCATATTTGCGACAATCATGGGACATTCTTGTATCACGTGATCAAAATATTTACAGTAGCTGCAAGTTGTAATATAGTTCTGACAGTCTCTTGAGAAGTGTCCTATCCATCCACAATTATAACAGATAATCTAGCCATGTCCTCAACCAATTCGTCCTCCTCCTCATCCTTGGAAGCTTCCTGATGAGCCTCATCATCGGGTAACTATATGAACCTTAATACACCTCCAAGCTTATTAAAATCAACTCTTCTCATAATTCCTTACATATTTTAGTTATATTTTGCTTAATGAGATGAGTAAAGGTAAGACGTTATTTCTAGTGGTCTAATGTGCATTGATTGCAGGTTTTTGAGAGAAAATGATGGAAATTTTGGCTAATTAAGGGAAGAAACTTGAACAAGACAAGGAGGATAGTTTATAGGAGATAGATTCTCCTCATTTAATCCTCACTCATTCTAATATTCCTCAATCAAATCACACTAGCTCGGAGTTGCAAGAAACTGAGTCATGGGGATCATGGGCAGCCAAGCCAGTGACAGTTAAGATCCGGTTCATCTTGAGTTTGGGAGATAAGCATCCCTATATTTAAAGAATCTATTGGATACTCCAGTTGTATAAATAAGGATCCCTAAAGCCTCATTAGAATTCAGATTTTTTATGTAAGATCACTAAGCATTTTCAATTTCAAGTTTTGTGGAGAAACCTTGTTATGTAATTTTTCTGATATGATAATGAGAATGAGCATTTACTTGATCTATTACTGAGTTGACTTAGAGGGATGAAGATCTTGGATTAGGGCCCAAACCTAGCAGCAAAGGCTCCTCTTGTTTTACTTGTATGCTTAGGCGATTTCATAGATTAATGGTTGAATTGGTTTTAGCATTGTTTCATTGCAAGTAGTTGTGAATTTGATTAGTTTTCTTCCATTTGTTCATTGCTTTAGAAGTAGCTTACAAAGATAAAGGAATACCAAAAAGGCTGATATCTGGTGGATTTGGCCTCACTTATCCCTTCAAGGACCATGGTTTGAGGAAAGAACTCCTATGCAACCCCAAAAAGACAAAATTATGATTTCTTATGGAATTTAGGGTTTTTTGCTACTTAGGCAAACATCTTTTCAGTTTTCAAGAATAGGATTCAATTTCCATTTCTAATATCTTTAGCCTTTTATTAGATATCATAGTGTTTCACATTATTCTACAAGTATATCCATGCATGAACTAGGCAACTAGATAATGAAATCTTGTTTTCTTAAGTTGAATGAAAATATTTCTTGTTTGACATGATTCATGGATAAATGCGAGTGATTCATGTAGTGCAGGAGTTTCAATACTTCAGGAAGATCGCATGCCAAAAAATCCAACATACTCTCATCCATCCATGATCACCAAAATCCACCAAGTCCCTCAACTAATTCATCATCCCATTAGAACAAATTTCTAGTTTTGTTTAGCAAATCCAACCATCTTAGAAACTCTGTTTTGATCTCTGAAGAAGTCCTAGCCACTCCCTTCCCTTATTTATTCCATCATTCACCTTAAGCCCTATAGAACCTTCCAAATCACTTCTATTTCTCTTGGCAAAATCTCATAGGAATATAGGGGATCCAGTAGGAGCATTAGGACATCTTATAGGAAGCATTAAGACATCCTGTAGGAAGCACTCAGATATCCTATAGGACGACTTGTAGTGGTCCGTTTTGAGGTTGATTTGTGGAAAACTCATCCTAAAGGATAGGAGAAGACTCTTTCTTGCATCCCAAGCCATCTGAGCTTTCACCACCATCTCTAACCCATCTGCAACATCACCAAGAAGATTGAACATTCACATTTTCACAAAAAAGGACAAAAAGGAAAAAAAGGGTTATTATGTTCATTCATATGCACAACTGTATAATGTTTGGTTATTTCATATTCCATGCCTAGGCCAGTAAGGATTACACCCATGTTATCCTAGAATCCTTTTGAAGCAATCTATCTTAGCAATTAGTTAGATGAGTGGTGTGTTTAAAGCATTTGATTTCAATATTTCCTTACTGTAGTAGACATTGTTTCAATTCTCCCTACTAGTGCAAAATCCCCTTTCCTCATTGGTAATCAAGCTTCTTCTAAATCAATAGAAGGTTGGTTTAAGAAACCATAGTGGTCTATCGCTAGCTCAATAGTGACAAAGAGTGGACCCATCACATCTTCTTGTGTATACAACACTATCACCTCCAAGATTGTACAATCCATGGGTTGATAAGGTAAAGTTGGTAGCCCCAGGAGCACAACATTCTTGCTGCAATATTAGTGCTCATCACTTTTTTGCTCTGTTGCTTGGGGGGGGGGGGTTTGAGTAAGATGTGACTTATTCTTTCTTTCTTCCATTTCTTATCTTTGACATTATTCTATTAGCTTCATTTTTTCAAAAGTAATTGTAAACTGGTTTGCTTTCTTTTCCATTCTGCAAGTGATATTTCATTCAACAGATAATTTCCATTCAGTTTGTTATTTCAATTCTACAACAGTCTCAAAGCTTGAAAAAAAACACAAAACAAAACAAAAACACTTATTTCATTCCTCATAGGAATAGAGATAACTTAGGAAAATTTCTACCAAATACCCCCACCACTTCAAACAATCAACACTCCCTCTTCTTCGATGGTTGTGAATTGGAGGACCCCTTAGGTGAAAAGCCAAATATTTTTGAGGAACCTACAGGGGGAGAAGAAGAAGGAGAACCCATTCCAACTGACCTAATGGCTGAAAATAGAAATGACAAAGGAGATAGAGAAAGAGTTAAGGGTGATTTTCCCATCAGAGAAACTAATGGGGATACCAAGATGAAAAACATAAGCCCCTATACTCTTCCTCATTTCCATGGCCTCACCTCAGAAGGTCCAGATACTTTCTTGTTTGACTTCATTGTCATATGAAAAACTTATGATTACACCACCGATGATCGGAAGTTGAAATTATTCCCATCCACTCTGAAGGATGCAACTCTGTGCTGGTTCATGGGTTTATGTGGGGATAACATCATG
Organism: Pinus taeda; assembly: GCA_000404065.3. Lineage (NCBI taxonomy): Eukaryota > Viridiplantae > Streptophyta > Pinopsida > Pinales > Pinaceae > Pinus > Pinus taeda. The sequence continues at coordinate 385,621 of APFE030543447.1, forward strand.
ACCTGGGCTCAGATGTAGCAAGCCTTCAACAATAAGTATCGGGACTACTGCAGGTCCAAAGACACTACAGAGGAAATTTTTAGAATAACCTTGGGGCATGTTGAATCCTTGGAGGATTGTGAAGAAATATTCTAGATTCGCTACAAAAGGGCCATTTGCGCACTTGATCTGAAGTCACTAAAGCTAATCCTGCTCCGGGGGGTAAGAGAAGATATTGTAGATACCCTAAAACTACTAGCTACCCTATGAAGATATCAAGACTATCTTTAAGAACCATTTTAGGGAAGCTAGGAAGAAGGGTAAGGGTAGTCAAAAAATGGCCAACTCATCCTCTTCCAACACATCCATAAAAGGTGAAACTGGAAATATGTTGGAATATTTCAAGAGTGAAATGATGCAAGCCCTTACCCTACAGATGGACATTATGCACATCAAGAGGAAGCAGGAGGAATCAAGGAGAGAATTAGTCATATTCTCCCCTAGATGCAAAAGGAGGCATCCTAGGAATTAATGTCCATTAAACCTTATAGAAGTCTGCTTGGTCTATGAAGAAAACCACTCCATAGATAAGTGCCTTTCTCTACCTAGACTAAAATCCACGTATCAGGGAAATGAAGGGGTGACCGAACAAATCTGCTACATAAATCGAAGGAGACCCCATGGATCTTGACCATACCAATAGGGCACGCAAGGGTCATCCTATGCATATTATAACCCTAACCAAAACACATCCATTCCCTCCTGGGGACCCCTTGCTCATCCCTCTTAGTCTAAACCTTCTCCTTGGTCTTTTGTACCTCAATACCATTCCCAGCTGACCAACCAGTCATTTCAGCCATATACTACTCCACAGCCTCAGTGGAATGCATGACCTTAGGGGTGGAGGCACCCATACAACAATGGTCCAGATTTATTGCCTTCACCTCCTACTCAACCACAACATTTACACCCTGCTCCACCTAAACAATCTCAGATGCTTGCCCAACGAAATCTGAACCTGAACAACATACATGAACAACATGTATTCAATGGAGAGACATCCTACCTTGCTTATGATATGGAGATTGAGGAAATCAACCTAAGGTTTGGGAGAGTACTCCGAGAAAACCAACGTCCATCTTCTCCTAGGGACAATGAGGAGGAAAGAGAGGAAAGTATGCCTAGAGTGAATCCACCACCCTTTCTTGAAATATTAACTCAACTAGTCCAGCCTACCCCAAAAGAGAATGAAATTTTGTGTGAACTGAAAAATCTATATGTCAAAATTCCACTTCTCCAAGCCATTAAGGATGTACCTATTTACAACAAACTACTTAAAGAGAAGTGTTTCAAACATCCAGGGAGGTGAAAAAGAGACACCCCTACCACTAATGTCATTGGACAACTATTCGACTTAATGATGGGGCTGGTAATCTACCCAAAGTATTTAGACCCTGGAAACCTTGTAGTAGTTCTGCACATCAATGGGACCATTGTCCCACACACCTTTATTTATATTGGGGTTGCCATTAATGTAATGACTAAGGAAACCATGCTTAAGCTCAATCTCTAGGGTTCATTAAGAGAGACCACAACAGTCTCGTAGCTTGTAGACTATTCCACAGTAGCCCCTGAGGGGATTATTGAGGATGTGATGATCTCCATTGACACCTGTGAATACCCTATAGACTTCCTAGTTCTCCAGCCTAAGGCCAAGCTTAGTCGTTATCCCCTCATACTTGGGAGACCCTTGTTAGCTACTGCCGATGCCTACATCAGCTGCATGGATGGAAATATGACTATAAAAAATGGGGATCTATCCAAGCAGTTGATCTTGTACCCTCCTGCTTAGCCATCCTTAGAACATGATTTACCTTTATGGCTAGAAGAGGATGAAGAAGATGAAGTCTACTTAGCCCAATTATATACCCTATAAGCTTGCATGGGAGGAGGACAACCAGATGAAGATGAGTTGATTGAACACGTACACCAAAATCCGACTCCCAACATCTCATCCTTAGAGGATGTAGTAAAGGAAACCAAGAGAAACCATCATATTGATCTATGCTTAGCTGATTCAAACCCTACTCGTGTCAAGACAATAGAATTCAACCCTGAAAGAAATTTGAAAATCAACCCTTCTTTATGTACATGAAGATGAAGAGTTGTGCAACATGATAAGGGAACATCTGGATGCCTTCGCTTGGAGTTACAAAGAAATGGAGCGCACCCCTCAGTGTGTACTCACCACATTTATATCAAAGAAGGTTTCAAACCAGTATGACAACCCCAAAGGAGAATGAATCCATCTCTCAAGGATATAGTCAAAGAAGAACTGCAAAAGTTTTTGGATGCACGATTCATTTACCCTATCTTGGAAATTTAGTGGCTTTCTCCTTTGGTGTTGGTTCCAAAGAAAAATGGTAAGTGGAGGATTTTTTCGATTATAGAGATTTAAACAAATCAACAAATAAGGACCATTTCCCTCTACCTTTCATTGACCAAGTGTTAGATGGCCTGGCAAGGAAAATCGTTTTCTCTTTCATAGATGGGTTCAATAGGTACAATCAAATCCAAATCAGCCCAGAGGACCAAGATAAAACCACCTTCACCTCTCTTTGGGGTACCTTCAGCTATAGGGTCCTTCCTTTGACCTATGCAATGCCCCTTTCACTTTCTAGAAGGCAGTCCTGGGTATCTTTGCCGAGCCAGTCCATGATGGAGTAGAAATTTATATGGATTATTTTACACCCTATGGGTGTGATTTCGAGGAGGATCTGTCCAACTTGGGTAAGGTGCTAAACAAATGTATTGAAATGAACTTGTCCCTTAGTCCCAAAAAATGTGAGTTCTTGATGACTGTAAGGATTGTTCTAGGCCATTCAATATCCTAGAAAGGACTACAGGTGGACCCAAATAAGATAGCCATCATCCAAAGGGTCCCACCTTCATAAAAACAAAGGGATGTCAGACGTTTTCTAGCTTTAGTTGGATACTATAGGATATTTATAAAAGAATTCAGAAAATTAGCTTCTCCTTTATTTGGGTTATTGTTGGTGTCTGAGTGTGAATACCTATTCAACCCTTTTCCAGATTAATTTATCAATCCAGGTGAATACATTATTTCAAGGTATTGCACAAAATATATGCAGGTAGAAATGACGCGATCAATCACCAATATTAGATTCAATAACTATGTTAACGAAAGAACCACTGTGACAATAAATAAGAGTAAATTACAGAGCTATAAAAATAATTCACAGCAATTAATTAATGTATTGTAAGAGTAATTGAGATAAACCAACAAAAATGAAATAACAACACACAGAAATAATGCAACACCTAATCAGAAGAGTGGGCCCAACTCCATGACCAGGGTTGTGGTGGATTCATAGCTTATAGAGAGAATAGAAAAATAACTTGCATTCAATTAATTAATCAGTCTTTTGTTACAATGTCAATCTCTTGCACGGGTAACCCCGATTCATAGTATTGAAACCCTTCTTATACAATACACAAAGAAAGTTGTCTCTCAATATGGTAGTTAATGTCTATCAATACACAGTTGTTGAAATGGCCAACTAGTTACCAAGAGAAAGAGAAGAAAGGTTTGAAATAGGCTTGGAATCTATTATGATGTTGAAACGCTTGTCGATATGATGTTGGAAGCTCAGAATCTCTTCTGTGATTCACACCTGTAACCTTTGACCATCGGATCTGCGGAAATGTCTAGTTTAGTAACTCGCATAGGTAAAATATCCATGACTACTAGTTCATTAATTAAATATTCCAGGAAGACAATGGAAGAGTGTTTACCTTGTGTGTTTAGAATGATTAGTGAATATAAATGATACAAAAGGAGTAAGAGAGAGAGTGAAAATGGAGGGAAAAAGTATGCAGATTTGGCACAAAACATCTCCCCCCAACTGGTCCTTCTGCATGCCCTCATGCAGCTCGTCGTCTCTTCAGATCTGGGTTGGACTCATTGTGGTCAGCATGAAGCTAAGCAAGTTCATATTCTTTGGACATATCTGTCCATGGAGGTTTATATCCTTCTATCATAAGGACATCCTTCCACCAATCACTGCTCGTGTTGTATGTTGGAGTGTAATGTTCTGCTGGCAACCAAATGAGGGGAAATTGAGACCTCAAGCCATCCACAAGACTCCAAAAGTTGAGTACATACAACAAAACATGGCACTCTTTCTAATGCTCATAAAAAATGAGGTGGTCAAAAAGGTTCCCGGTTTATGACAGCTGAGGATGACATCATCCATCTCTTTTGACAACTATCAAGGGCTTCATCCTAGAAAGTGACTATGTGTCTGACACAAAGGTCAGTACACCATCTTTGTGTTGCCAACATTCGTTCCTTATATCCCTCAATCTATAGAAAGGTGGAGTGCTTGTTGGAAATAGTCACTAACTCACCATTCTCCCTCTTTATCATTAGTGGTTTTGTAGCTCGATTCCCTTCGAAACTATCACAAGCCTTCCTCCATTTATCCTGGTTAATGGTGTAGGAGGTGAAGGCTCTTAGGCGAACATCTCCCATGAATGGAACCGGGTTAAAGCTCTCATCATCCCTCAAGAAATAACCATGCATGTAGAGCTCGCACATCAAGTGCGGGTTCACGATATCATGGATTCTTATAATATGAAGGAATTGTATTGGGTCTTCAATCTCATGCCTGATCTCCTTGTAGATGCTTTCTAGGTAGAATAAAAGGAACTAGTCATGAATAAACAAAGTGTAACTATGGGCAGGAGGCTAATAGGCCATTATCTATTGTGCTAGGGTAAACATTTGTTCCTTATCTGCCTTCAACACCTGTAAATGCCCTTCTAAATCCCTTATCTTTCTCTATTCTTTCTCCTACCTCTACTTTTCTATGTCTAGCTAGTCTACATACTCAATGATAATCACAGTGGCCTTCTCACGAACCCTCATTGTCTCCTTGTTTTGTTCATTCATGACAGATTGCCATCTTTGAATTTCACCTGCTAGGAAGAATTTATGGACCTTGAACAAATGTTCTATAGGACCACTCTGTCTAACAGTAGAAGTTGTGGGAACACCTTTAGTTTGTACATTTATTAAGGAGATCTCGACCTTAGGGCTTACAGCCTTCCATTTATATTTCTTTTCCTTCTTTTTTAGCCGAGATACCTACTTTCTCAGCTTCTGAACCTCCATATTTAGCCACATGGATTCTTCGAGTTGAAGTTGATACCTCTCCTTGAGAGGTGCTCTCCTTATCTTTTACTATTCTACCCATTCTTGTTTAACAATGAATTCATTTCCGAGCCCCGCAGCTGGTTCATGAGGTGGTGGATTACCTTCAGAGGCATCGGTTGGATCCTTTACCAGGTCTTCCTTACTTGGTTTTCTATCCTCGAGAGCAGTTTATTCCTCAACTAATCTTAATTCGGGAACATATGTCACCTAGATAGTGCCCTCGTTGATTGCCCTCCACTCCAATCCTGCTGTAAAAATTTCTTTCTCGGCATTTTCTTTAGGAATCCCTTACTGGGAATATGCAGGTAATGAGCCAAAAATGGTTGTGCCCTCCTTCAGGCCGACGTACTTCAATATCGAAGGAACAAATATTTCTTCTATTAAATCATGGGGAGAACATACCTTCCTCTCTCCTCTTTACATTATGGCCTGAAATGGAGAGTGGGGAGTGTCCTCCACCTAGTCTATATCGGTCTTGTTTGCAACCTCTAAATATTTTTTCTCCTCACCTTCATTCCTTAATTGGGCCAAGGCTTCTTCATGTGGTGCCTCTTTTCCTGTGGTCAACACTGGTTCTTATGGAACAACGTCAACCTCAGGGTTTTTCTCTTCCAAATTATCCTTCCCTGACTGAGTTGGTGGTGGTTCTTGTGTGGCAAGCCTACTCATTTCCACATCCACATATCTTTGGGAAAGTGATGCTAGTCCTGGTGTAACAGCATCACTTTCCAGCTCTCTGACTGGAACTTGTTCTCCTTGTGCTTCATTAATGAAACTTGATTCTAGCAAAGTAGCATGAACTCCATCCATTATCTTTATATCTTCATCGATAGGTTCCACAAGTGAGGCTAGTTCTTATGTGGCAGCCGTGACTATATCACCAACTGTTTCCTCCACTTCCATTTCTTCATTAATAGGCTACATAGAAGGGGTTCACTTCTTGTTTGATAGCCTCAACTGTGTCACCAACTGTTTCTTCCACTTCCATGTTTGCAATAATAGGTTCCGCAATTTCTTCCACATCCATTTCTGCATTAACAGGTTCCACAGACAGGGTTGGTTCTTTTGTGACAGCCTCAACTATGTCACCAACTGTTTCCTCCACTTCCACTTCCATCTCTTCTAGTTCCTCTTCTTCTTTCTCCATTTCCTTGAGCTCTTCTTCTACTCTTGTTGTACCAGCAGGGGGTGTCGGTCCTTCCTCTGATCCTTCTGATTCTTCCTCTCCTCCTGTTGTACCAATAGGAGATGTTGGTTCTTCCTATGATGCTTCTAGTTATTCATCTCCTCCTTCTATACTAGTAGGAGATGCTGGTTCTTCCTCTCCCAATTCCTCGGGCTCTTCCTCCTCTCCTCCTATACTAGCAGGAGATGTTGGTTCTTACTCCTCCAATTCCTTGGGCTCTTCCTCTCTAGCAGTTATAACAGCTAGTACTTCTACCTCCATCATCTCAAGGAATTTTACCTAAGGTACTTGCAATTGGGTCAATGCATGCATGACCAACAGTCGAACCAATCCATGGTTGGTGAGGACCACTAGCACTTGGTGTGAGCACCAAGTGGACTATGCCATAATTTGAAGATTCTTCGTTAAGAAGAAAGGCATGTTCAAAGAATGAACTTGTGTCTGCGGAAATCAAAGATGGGCTAGAATTTTGAAGTGGTATTTGAACAGGGTGGTAAACCGCCCTTCACAAGTTATATATTTCATGATAAAGCCTGCTACCTCACCCCATGGATGCAGAAAGGAATTATGGTCATACCCCCTTCCCTTCATAACAATGCTTTCTCCAGCCTGCAAAAATAATTCCGGGAATTTAGGCACCAGAGGCTTCATTGAGAACCACTTATGTCCCTACTGTGTTAACCCACTAACTTATGTAATGGCCTCCTCTGTGATAGGATTTTCTAATCCTATAACCCGCAAGAAATTTTCATCCAAATTCATTGTGAATTCTACCGTGATCCCCTTGTCGAACCCCTGTAATATGTTGAAATATATATCCCATCCTGCGTCTAAAAAAAATGTCCATACATCTGCATTACTGCGGACAAGGGTTGTATCCTTGGGTTCATAATGCACAATGAGTCCGCCCATCCTGTAGAAATTGCAACAACACTTTGGATGTAGCAAACCATTGGGATGTGTTACAGCGACCAACTTCTTGCAATAACATCATAGTTAAAAAAAAGAATGAGGTGGAACAATGGTTAAACAGTAGGTGATTTATCAGGAAATGAAGAAAATCATGGTGGATTAAGGTGAATGCGGTGAATGGTGTGGTAATTATTTTTCATTAAATAATAAGGTACATGTTTCAAATCCCAACACATGCCAATGATTATATGAAATAATGATGGAGATCGTGGAGCGTACCATCGCACAAGGTTTAATGATGGTAATGGATTAATCATTGGTGTGTTTTAATTATGCTTTCATTTAAGTATGATGGCACCCCCCAACTTATAAATATTCATCCTCGACATGTCAATGTCTTGTCCATGCAATATTTAATTAGATCCATACAATTCAATGAAGATGTACCTGGTGACCTACCTAAGAGAAGTGATAATTGGCAGAGTAACAACGGAGTAACAGCAACTGGAGTAACAACATTGGTGGAGTAACAACAACCAAGGAGTAACAACATCGACGGAGTAACATCATCCAAGGATTAACAACATCCGAGGAGTAACAACATCCAAGGAGTACCAACATCCGAGGAGTAACAACATCCGAAGAGTAACAACATTCAAGGAGTAACAGCATCCGAGCAGTGACATCATCTCAAGAATAATAACATCCCAGGAGTAACAACATCTAAGGAGTAACAACATATGATACTTAGAAAATTTCCAAAAAGAACAGTGTTAGTGGAGTGACTATCCCAATTACTTAAGAAATTTTTAGCTCAATTATTGTGCCTCAATAGTAGCTTCCTATATAAGACAAACAATGTCAGTAGTAACAACATTATATATAATATTAATATATATATATAAATATATATATATATATATATATAATATAATATATAATTATATATATAATAAATATATAAGCCTTCAATATTTTCAAAGATTTTTGATGAAGCTTATATATATAATATTATATATATATATATATAATATATATATATATATTATAATAAATATATATATTATAATATATTATGATTATATTTAGCTCCAAGGGCTTGCAGAGGACATCTTTTGCCCAAAACCTTCAATCCATATTTTTCAGAGAGATGTTTGATGAAGGCTTCTCTTGAGGCTGGGTGGTGGTAAAGTCTAAGTCGATGTCCATTTACAATTAAATAAACATGGGAATCATCGATTATAACCAATCTTACAGTCCCATTTTCAAATACCACATCAACCTCATATGGGCCGAGCCATTGCAAGTGAAGATTTCCCTTAAAATCCTTAAATCAAGAAACATACAATCCCCTTTATGAAATACCTTATTTTTCATAAATCTATCTTGCCATTTTTCTCTCTGTTGTTGTATGGAAATAGCTCATTGGATAGCCATTAAATGAATTTCATCCAGCTCATTTAATTGTTCTAGTCGGTGTTTCTGGGCTTCTAAGAGGTCCAATCCTACTTCTAGAGTTGTTATGAACGTACTGATTTCAAATTCCACCAGGAATAATGGGGATTTATCATAGACAAGTTCAAATGGTGAGAATCCCGTCGTGTTATGCCATGTTGTTCTATATGCCCAAAGAGCTTCAGGGAGTTTTTTAGCCCAATCCCAGTGATGATTTGCCATGGTCTTGGTGAGAATGTTTTCCAATACTTTGTTTCTGCTCTCCACTTGACCGTTCACTTGAGGATGATATGGG
>APFE030543447.1:397007-409671 GCA_000404065.3 Pinus taeda
TTCTTTTGTGACAGCCTCAACTATGTCACCAACTGTTTCCTCCACTTCCACTTCCATCTCTTCTAGTTCCTCTTCTTCTTTCTCCATTTCCTTGAGCTCTTCTTCTACTCTTGTTGTACCAGCAGGGGGTGTCGGTCCTTCCTCTGATCCTTCTGATTCTTCCTCTCCTCCTGTTGTACCAATAGGAGATGTTGGTTCTTCCTATGATGCTTCTAGTTATTCATCTCCTCCTTCTATACTAGTAGGAGATGCTGGTTCTTCCTCTCCCAATTCCTCGGGCTCTTCCTCCTCTCCTCCTATACTAGCAGGAGATGTTGGTTCTTACTCCTCCAATTCCTTGGGCTCTTCCTCTCTAGCAGTTATAACAGCTAGTACTTCTACCTCCATCATCTCAAGGAATTTTACCTAAGGTACTTGCAATTGGGTCAATGCATGCATGACCAACAGTCGAACCAATCCATGGTTGGTGAGGACCACTAGCACTTGGTGTGAGCACCAAGTGGACTATGCCATAATTTGAAGATTCTTCGTTAAGAAGAAAGGCATGTTCAAAGAATGAACTTGTGTCTGCGGAAATCAAAGATGGGCTAGAATTTTGAAGTGGTATTTGAACAGGGTGGTAAACCGCCCTTCACAAGTTATATATTTCATGATAAAGCCTGCTACCTCACCCCATGGATGCAGAAAGGAATTATGGTCATACCCCCTTCCCTTCATAACAATGCTTTCTCCAGCCTGCAAAAATAATTCCGGGAATTTAGGCACCAGAGGCTTCATTGAGAACCACTTATGTCCCTACTGTGTTAACCCACTAACTTATGTAATGGCCTCCTCTGTGATAGGATTTTCTAATCCTATAACCCGCAAGAAATTTTCATCCAAATTCATTGTGAATTCTACCGTGATCCCCTTGTCGAACCCCTGTAATATGTTGAAATATATATCCCATCCTGCGTCTAAAAAAAATGTCCATACATCTGCATTACTGCGGACAAGGGTTGTATCCTTGGGTTCATAATGCACAATGAGTCCGCCCATCCTGTAGAAATTGCAACAACACTTTGGATGTAGCAAACCATTGGGATGTGTTACAGCGACCAACTTCTTGCAATAACATCATAGTTAAAAAAAAGAATGAGGTGGAACAATGGTTAAACAGTAGGTGATTTATCAGGAAATGAAGAAAATCATGGTGGATTAAGGTGAATGCGGTGAATGGTGTGGTAATTATTTTTCATTAAATAATAAGGTACATGTTTCAAATCCCAACACATGCCAATGATTATATGAAATAATGATGGAGATCGTGGAGCGTACCATCGCACAAGGTTTAATGATGGTAATGGATTAATCATTGGTGTGTTTTAATTATGCTTTCATTTAAGTATGATGGCACCCCCCAACTTATAAATATTCATCCTCGACATGTCAATGTCTTGTCCATGCAATATTTAATTAGATCCATACAATTCAATGAAGATGTACCTGGTGACCTACCTAAGAGAAGTGATAATTGGCAGAGTAACAACGGAGTAACAGCAACTGGAGTAACAACATTGGTGGAGTAACAACAACCAAGGAGTAACAACATCGACGGAGTAACATCATCCAAGGATTAACAACATCCGAGGAGTAACAACATCCAAGGAGTACCAACATCCGAGGAGTAACAACATCCGAAGAGTAACAACATTCAAGGAGTAACAGCATCCGAGCAGTGACATCATCTCAAGAATAATAACATCCCAGGAGTAACAACATCTAAGGAGTAACAACATATGATACTTAGAAAATTTCCAAAAAGAACAGTGTTAGTGGAGTGACTATCCCAATTACTTAAGAAATTTTTAGCTCAATTATTGTGCCTCAATAGTAGCTCCGTATATTAAAGACAAACAATTTTTGTAGTAGTAACAACCATATAATATATATATACTATATATATAATATAATAATAATAAATATATAATAATATAATAATAATATATATATATATATATAATAAAAGCTCGATATTTTCAGAGAGATGTTGATAAGGCCTTATATATATAAAATAATATTATTATATATATATAATAATTATAAATATATAATTAATATATATATATATATATATATTGCTCAGGGTGCAGAGGAGGTAACTTTTGCACCAAAAACCTTCAATCCATATTTTTCAGAGAGATGTTTGATGAAGGCTTCTCTTGAGGCTGGGTGGTGGTAAAGTCTAAGTCGATGTCCATTTACAATTAAATAAACATGGGAATCATCGATTATAACCAATCTTACAGTCCCATTTTCAAATACCACATCAACCTCATATGGGCCGAGCCATTGCAAGTGAAGATTTCCCTTAAAATCCTTAAATCAAGAAACATACAATCCCCTTTATGAAATACCTTATTTTTCATAAATCTATCTTGCCATTTTTCTCTCTGTTGTTGTATGGAAATAGCTCATTGGATAGCCATTAAATGAATTTCATCCAGCTCATTTAATTGTTCTAGTCGGTGTTTCTGGGCTTCTAAGAGGTCCAATCCTACTTCTAGAGTTGTTATGAACGTACTGATTTCAAATTCCACCAGGAATAATGGGGATTTATCATAGACAAGTTCAAATGGTGAGAATCCCGTCGTGTTATGCCATGTTGTTCTATATGCCCAAAGAGCTTCAGGGAGTTTTTTAGCCCAATCCCAGTGATGATTTGCCATGGTCTTGGTGAGAATGTTTTCCAATACTTTGTTTCTGCTCTCCACTTGACCGTTCACTTGAGGATGATATGGGGTTGTTATCCTATGCTTGATCCCATATTTTTCCATAAGATTTTCTATCATGTGTGACATGAATTGTGCTCCTCCATCTGAAATTATCTCTCTTGGAGTACCATATCTAGCAAATATTTCTTCAAATAAAAAGTCTAAGACAACCTGCTCTGTTTCTTTTGTTACAACCTTGGCTTCTACCCACTTTGTCACATAATCTTTGAAGACTAAAATGTGGGATTTCTGACGTGAAGGTGGGTTAAATGGACCCACAAAAGTCAATAGCTCACCTTTCGAAGGGCTCAAGAACTACCTATGGCTATAATGGAATTTCATCTAAGTGACCAGGCTGACCCATTCGTTGGCAGTTATCACATCTTAGAACATAATCTATGCATCAATGAAGATAGAGGGCCAATAATACCCCATCCTTAACACCTTGTGGCCAGTTTTCTTGTCTGAAAAATCCCCCCCCACAAGGGACATCATGATCAGCTTTCAAAACCTCATAGATGTCATTATATGCTACACAACGATGGATCTGCTAATCACCCGATGTATAAGAGAGATATCCTTCTATCCATGATTAACGAGCACTATGATGAATAATCATCTGTTGCTCCCTGTATGACAAATGCTGACATACTTTTCCTGTAGCCAAATAGTTAGCAATGTGTACATACCAAGGGGTATTAGTAGAAATTTCAAATAAATGTTCATCTAGAAAGTTATCTTCTACAGGTTCTCCTTCATTATCATCATTTAATCTAGACAAAAAATCAGCGACTACGTTACCCTTTCATGGTTTATCTATAATGGTGATATCAAATTCTTCAAGTAATAACAACCACCTTTTTATACACTTGGGAGTTACAAGTTTGTTCATCAAATACCTTATTGTTGTGTGATTAGTGTCTAGAAAAGTAGGATAGCAAGTAATATAGCATCAAAATTTACTAACATCATAGATGACAGCCAAGAACTCCTTCTCCATTACCATATAATTTAGTTCAACACACGTTAAATTCTTGCTGACATAATTGACCGCATAGGGCTTCTTATCTTCTTGCTCTACCAACACCACCCCTACAGCCATTTGAGAGGAATCTGCATGTATATGAAACATAAATTCCTAGTTGAGACCACGTAAGATTGGAGCTTGGTAGATTAGTTCCTTGATCTTTTCAAAAGCTACTTCACAATCATCTATCCATAAGAATTATGCATCTTTAGTTAACAACTAAAAAAGTGGAAATGCGATCTTGGAAAAAAATTCTATAAAATGCCTATAGTAACCAGCACAACCAATAAAACTACGTAACTAAGTCAGTGTCTTGGGAACAGGAAAATGAAAAATTACCTTTACCTTGGTAGGATCAACTTGTATTCTAGCAGCCGAAAGAAAATGTCCTAGAACTACTCCCTCCTCTCTCATCATATGACATATTTTTGTACTTAGAGAAACATGCATTTGTTTACACCTTTTAAGGACCTTCTCTAAATTTTCCAACCCTTCCTCAAATGACCCCCCATATGGTGTAAAATCTTCCATATAAATTTCAAGATTGTCATTGAGCAAATCAGAAAAAATACCTAGTATTGCCCTTTGAAAGGTAGCAGGTGCATTACAAAGACCAAACGGAAGGACTCTGTAAGTGAATGTTCCCCATGGCATGTAAAGGTAGTCTTGTCTTGATCCTCAGGGGCTATTTGGATTTGGTTATACCCGCTAAACCCATCCAAGAAAGAGAAAAACTTCTTCCCAACCAGGGTATCAAGGAATTGGTTGATAAATGGTAGAGGAAAATTATATTTCAAGGTTTCTTTATTCAACTCCCTATAGTCTACACAAATCTACCATTTACCATTCTTTTTAGGAACGATGACCAGCGGAGATACCCACTCACTTTTCAAGATTGGATAAATAAATCCTACATCCAATAACTTCTAGAGGTCCACTTTGACAATGTTCTTCAAGGCAGGGTTCATCCTTCTTTATGGTTGTCTCACAGGTCGACAATATTCTTTAATGTAGATATGATGAGTACACAAATCAGCAAGGATACTTTTCATATCAGTATAATACCAGGTGACAGATTCTTTCTATTCTCGAAGGATATTTAGGATCTACTCAGTCTAGGCTGGTGAAAGATTCAAGTTGATATTCAATGTCTTCCCTGGCTCAATATCCACTAGCATGTTGTCAGAAAGTGTTGTTACAAGAATGTCTTCACCTTCGGTCTCCGATCCTATAGTTTCCTGTGTTTCACAACTCATGATTGATTCCAAAAACTATCGATTTGGATCTGCAACAGCATGACGACTGCTAATAAAAGTGTTGATAGTATCATCCTTTGTCTCATTCTTAAAGAAAAGGCCTTGCCCCATGGTAAGAACTAGCTGGAGTTCCTATTGTTTAGTTTTGATCCCATCCAAAGACAAAGAGTTATGCTTTGGATTTTTCTGTGATCTTGGTTCAACAGGGGGATAGAGAATAAGATTTTGCGTATTTTCCCCATTAGAAACTATCATGTTCCCTAAATGACATCGGATATAGGCATCAATGGTTGCAAGACACGACCATCCTAAAATAACGAGATGACCCCCAGCTAGGGACTAAGTATGTAAGACTAGGATGTCAATGGGATAGCACCAAGAATCCATTGAAATCATTATGTCTTCCAATTTCCCAATCAGTCTAATTGTAGATCTGTCAGCTAATTCCAAGACCGTAGGCGTTGGCTTAAGATCATGCAATCCTAGTGTAAGCATGGTTTCATAAGTAATCACATTAATTGTAGCACCCAAGTCTACCAATACATTCAGAATATCTACCACATTAATATGAATTGTTAGAATTGGGTTCCCAGGATCCCCATATTTTACAGGCATAACCTTTCTCAGCATAATGTTAGATAACCTCCCTATAACATGAATTGTAAATGGATATTTTGTTTTCTTCCCAAGTCTCTTAGAACAATATTCTCTTATAATTTTAGCATAAATTGGTACATCTTTCATGGCCTGAAGTAGGGGGAATTTTACAAACAAATTCTGCAATTCTCCTAAAAGATCAAATTATGGTTGAGGGATCAGTTTACTCAAGGCTAACCGTTCTAGATAAGAAGGGTTGGTTGGACAGGCCTAAGTAACAGTCAAATGAGAAGGAGAATGTTCCATAGATAGTTGGGATGTTTCATCCCTAACTGCTTGAGATTCTGGATTCTCATCGTCAAGATGTTCAACAATAATGGGCAATGTAGGAGCATTTACTACCTGACCAGATCACAGATTTATCTCATTAAACCCTGTGGTAGAAATGTTGTACGAAGGAAGGTTCTACTTGCTGAGAATCCTTACTGTTTGGATTTGGGTTAGGCTGAATAGGAAGTTGATGCCGAAGATGAGGATTACTAGAGGGAACATTGGAGGGCAGTTGTAACTACTGCTATTGTCTAGGTTGAGAAAATTGAACAATAGGGGGAACAGGATTACGCCAGCCTTGAGACCGTGAATAACTTGAATTAGGTTGAAGACACCATGGATGTGAAGGTGGGTATTGATAATATTGAGGCCAAAAAGGAACTAACTGAGGATTCATATTACAATATTGAAAAGGACCTTGATATGTACTTGGATTTAAGCCTGATGATCATGGATACCATGGTCTCTTAGACCCCATAAAGCATAGTTAGTCTGGCTCTTCATTCACCCCTTAAAATACTGCTTTAGTTCTGGAAGAGACAGACATGCACCGGTGGAGTAAATCTGTTCAAAAATAGCACATGTCCCTATAGTGTCTACTGGGCACTGCTTCAATGGGTGTTTCTTTCTACACCGTGGGAAGAAAATAGCCATAGTTCTTTCCAACTCCATCTGTTTCTTCTTTTCCTTTAATGTTTTCATTTGGTAGGATAATGTACTTAGGATATCAGTTTTCAAATTATCTAATAGGTTCCCAATTTCTACTTTTGTGATTCCCTCGCTTGTTGCTTTAAAAGTTCAGATTCCTTGTTTATTCCTTGTAGTTCCCCTTGAACATTGAATACAGAGTTCACAGATGGTTTCAAAGTCTTCCTTAGATATATCCTCTTTACCTACTATGTTTAATAGCTCCAAAAATTCTTCCCTCAAGGCCCAAAGAAAAATAATTTTCAAAATATCCTTATCCAGGTCACTGTGGCCAGATCTCTGCAGACTATACTTAAAACACTCCACACATTCCTTCAAGTTTTCACCCTCCTTCTGCATGAATTTGAAAATTTCTTCCTTCATATCCCGAGATTTACAATAATCCTGATATTTTTCTAGGAAATCCTTCTTCATTTCATCCTAGGTAGAAAATGTCTTTCCTGCTAGACCCATAAACCATTGCAATGTTGTCCCCTATAATGTAGCAAGAAAAATTTTCAGCTTCTGAGTATCATTCACATATTCATACCCTCTGCAAACAATATCAAACTTGAACAGGAAAGTGTCTAGCTTATGTATGGAAAGCCCATGGAGGTTGGTAGTGAGGTCAGTGGAATAGGCTTCATTAGTGCATCGTCTGTAATTACCAGAATTCGAAATTCCATTGCAGATGTCGAGTGTTCCATAAATATCCTCCAATACTCACTTAGAACTTCAACAGGTTCTTGCTATGTAACAACTAGTGGTTGTGAAAGTTTAAAAACCTTCCCTGATCGCGACGTGAAGAAAATCCTCTGAGATTTGCTTCTTCAATCCTTGAGTGGATTTCTTCTTCTGACCCTCTGCTGGCCACCTCCTCCCTATCTGATACCAGAGGAAGTGTCTCTTCTTTTCTTAGTCTAGCTGGTCTACATACTCAGTGACAATCATAATTCCTTATATCGAACCCTCGTTGTCTCCTTCTTTTGTTCATTCACGATAGATTGCCATCTTTGAATTTTGGTCACTAGGAAGAATTCTCAGGCCTCGAACAACTGTTCTACACGACCAATCTATGTAGCAACAAAAGTTGTGGGAATATATTCTGTTTGTACATCTACTAAGGAGACCGCGACCTTGGGCCTTATAGCCTTCTATTTATATTTCTTTGTCTTCTTTTTCATCTGATATACCTACTTTCTCATCTTCCAAACATCCATCTTTAGTCGCATGGCTTCTCTGAGTTGAAGTTGATACCTCTCCTTAAAAGGTGGTCTCCATCTCTCACATTGTTCTACCCATTCTTGTTTAATAGTGCATTCAGTTCCTAGGCTTCCTGCTTCTCCTACAAATGTTGAAAGTGATGCTTACACCTAGAGAGGTTGTATAGGTTGTTCCACAGAATGTCTTTCAAATCTTGTGTGAACCTACACCCTAGCAGCAGCTCGCAAAGAGGCTTCTGATGCATGTTTTCTGATAATTTCCTGGATATAGGTATTCCTCCACAAATCCTTACTTCCTTTTCTTTTGGGGTCCTCCTCTACCCCTTTTATTCGAACCCTTGTTGATACATTTATTAGAAGGAAAACATTCAAAATTTCATAGCTCAAGACCTGGAGCAGGACAAAAAACTCTTTTCCCTCCCCAGGACGAGAGGATGATTTGAAAACAATAAATCAACAGAAAGAAAACTAAAGCTCAGGAACTAGAGCAGGGGTGAGAAAGATCTTTCCCTTCCCAGGAAAAGAGAGTGTCCCCATGTAAAAATAAAAAAGAAAACAAAAGGAAAAACAAAAAAATAGATAAGTCTCATGATCTAGAGTAGGGTAACAATTCCCCCCCCCCCCTAGAACGAGAGATTGGTTTCTAGGAAATCAACAAAATGAGAAGCAATCAAAAAGAAAAGAAAGCAGATCACTACGCTCAAGACTTAGAGAAGGGTAACAAATTCCCTCCATAGGATGAGAGATTGATCCATAGATCAATGTAGATCATGTTCTTCCACCTTGTTAGCCTCCCTGACAATGACGCCAAAATGTTGGTGTCTGGGTGTGAATACTTATTCAACCCTTTTCCATATTAATTTAACAATCTGGGTGCATACATTATTTTAAGGTAACATGCAAAATATATGTAGGTAGCAATGACATGATAAATCACCAATCTTATATTCAATAAATGCGTTAACAAAAAAACCACTGTGACAGTAAATAAGAGTGAATTGCAGAACTATAAAAAGAATTCATAGCAATTAATTAAAATACTGTAACAACAATCGAAATTAACCAACACAAATGAAATAACAAGATGTAGAAGTAATGCAGCACCTGATCAGAATAGTGGGCCCAACTCCCTAACCAGGGTTGTGGTGGATTCACAACTTATAGAGAGAATAGCAAAATAACTTGCATTCAATTAATTAATCAGTCTTCTATTACAATCTGAATCTCTTGCACAGATAACCCCGATTCAGAGAATTGAAACTCTTCTTATACAATATACATAGAAAATTATCTCTCAATATGGTAGCTAATGTCTATCAATATACAATCATTGAAATGATCAACTAGTTGCCGAGAGAAAGACAAGAAAGGTTTGAAATAGGCCCGGAATCCATTATTTTGTTGCAACGCTTACTAATATGCTAATGGAAGCTCGGAATCACTTCTGTGATTTGTACCTGTAACCTTTGACCACTGCATCTGCGGAAATGTTAAGATTAGTAACTCAAAAAGGAAAAATCTCCATGCCTACTACTTCATTAATTAAATATTACAGGAAGAAAAAGGAAGAGGCTTTAAATTGTGGGTTTAGAACAATTATTGAATATAAATGATGCAAAAGGAGTAAGAGAGACAGTGAAAATGGAGGGAAAAAGTATGCAAATTCGGCACCCAACAGTTATAATTGGACAAAAACTCTGAATTTTTATGGTCAAAAAGTTGTCAAGAGTCCTTGGACACCCTAAAGGACAAGTTGACCTCTGCACCTATTCTCTGAGGCCCACATTGGGCCCTTCCTTTCCATATACATGACGATGCCTCTCACAAAGCCATAGGAGAAACTCTAGGCCAGATAGATGACAAGCTACCTTATTCCATTTACTTCATCAGTAAGAATCTGTCAAAAGCCAAGTTGAACTACACAGTGATTGAAAAGGAGCCCCTAGCTATTGTGCATTCATTTAACAAATTTAGTCATTACATTATAGGTTACCAAACATTTGTACATACTAACCATGCTGCAACTAAATACTTCATGAATAAAATTGATGTAAACTCCCGTATTATTAGATGGTTACTCTTATTGCAACGTTTGATTTAAATATTATTGATAAGCATGGTAAGGAGAATGTTGTTGTAGATTTTTTTTATCTCAATTGACTTTGCCTGTAGGATAGGAAGGAATGGTTGATGATTAGTTACCGGATGAACACTTATTCGCCATTTCAGTTCTCTCTCCATGGTTTGCTGACATAACAAATTACTTGGTGTCTGCACAGTTTCTACCAAATTTTTCCTCCAAGGAAAAGAGAAATATTGTGAGCAAGAGTGCCCCATTCACCTGGATTGGGGGAAACCTCTTCAAACTAGGCCTGGATCAAATTTTGAAAAGATTTGTCAGGGAGAAGGAATTCTTTGAAATCCTTATAACCTGTCATGATGGGCCTTGTGGAGGTCACTTTGCAGCCAAAAGGACAACATTCGAGGTGCTACAAGCTAGTTATTACTGGCCCACTCATCACCAAGAGGTGAGGAGGTATACTAGTCAGTTTGATTGGCACCAAAGAATGGGGAAACCTACCCCAAGGGATGAAATGCCTCTGTAACCTCAAGTGAATTTCGAGCCATTTGAAAAATGGGACATGGATTTCATTGGACCCATTGACCTTCCATCCAAGGAAAAGTAGTACATCATTGTGTGCACTGACTATTTAACCAAGTGGGTTGAAGTCAAGGCCATCAAAGCAACAAAAAAAGAGAAAGTGGATGACTTCTTAAGGTAAAATGTATTTTATAAGTTTGGGTACCCTAGAGAACTGGTCACTGATCAAGGAAGTCAATTTGCATCTCATATGATTGAAAATTTGTTTAGCTTGCGTAAGATCAAACATAGAACATCCACTCCTTACCACCCATAAGCTAATGGGATAGTAGAGGTAACCAATAGAGCGCTGGAAGGCATTCTGACCAAAGTGATTAGAATGAGCATAAAGGATTGGGTAAATAGATTGGTTGAGCCCACTTGGGCCTGCAACACCACCTAGAATGCCACCAGAGGATTCACTCCTTATGATCTAGTCTATGGGAAGAAGGCCCTACTATCCATTGAATTTAAATACAACACCTTAAGAATGGCATCACAACTAGATCTAGATCTCACCAGGGCACAACAAGAAATATTTCTCCTGTTGAATGGGTTAGATGAATTTAGAATGCAGGCCCTCCTGTACATAGAGGTGACTCAAGTTCAAAGGAAAATTTGGCATGACAAGAACATAAAGGAAAAACAGTTTCAAGAAGGTGATTGGGCTTTATTGTATGATTCCAGATATAAGAATTTTAAAGGAAAATTAAGGAATAGATGGTTAGGGACTTATGTCGTAGAAAAATTTCATGATAATGGTTCAGTATAGATAATAACCATTGATTTAGAGGCTATCCCTTTACTTGTCAAGGGGTACAAATTGAAGGTCTACAAGAATCCCTTGTCAAAACAATAGCTCATCAATGGCATCAACAAGACAATGATGGAGGTGGAGCAAGTCTCAGCTTCTACCCCATCAAGTCCCTGAAAAAAGAAAAAAGAAAAAAAAAAAGAGACTCGGGTGAAAACCCCCTTGAGGTACCTAAGTCCCACTATTGGGTTGAAACCCTCTTGAGGCAGCCCAATGGTGTTGAAAGGAAAATAAAAAACAAAAATATATCTGGGTGAAAACCTCTTTTGAGATACCCAAGCCAAGCAGCTAGGATGAAAACCTCTTGAAGGGAGACTAGTTGTTTTCAAAAAGAAGGGGAGAAAAGAAAAAGTTTGAAAATGTTGTTTGTAGGTCTGCAGGAGGAGGATCAACACAACTTTAGAGGAACAGCAGGACCTACACAATCCATATTTTCATTCCTCCATCCCATATTCTTCATTATCTCATCAATCGCTCCATTTATGAACTCCTCTAGCTCAGTTTACATAGGCTATGTGTTTTCTACAGGATTCCCTGAACACCAACAGAAGTTTCCTGTAGGAAGAACAGTGCCTTGGGAATCCCAAGAAAAGTGACCCTAAGGGGATGAACAGCCTATGTCAGAAAATTAAGATTTTTACTCCACCACCTGATCACCATACCTGTCATTACCATGTTACCCCTGCATCCATCCAATAATTAAATTCAAAAAGACTACAGTTTTCAAAGAAGAAAAAAAGAAAAATAGAAGAGGGTGAGAACAGAGGAAAAGGGGACAGTTTATGAAGGCTATACCTCTCACCTACCAATCACTAGACCCCTTCTTTACCGATGTCAACAATCCTCATGCTCCAGAAGTGAAAAAAAAAAAGAATGAAAGTTTAGGGGAGAGACAACTGTAGAACTTCCTGTAGGTTTCGTGTAGGAAATCCTGTAGCAGCCTATCCCACAAAGGAAATTTCACAAGGTTGCAACCACCTTTAGCATGGATATTCCAAGGTCAAGGAAGCTCCTCCAGAGCTCAACAATAGCAACAGAATCATCAACACCACTCTCCAATACCTACATGTCAAAGGAAACAAACATCAAAAGAGGCCAATACAAAAAAAATGTGGCAAATACAGGGACATCATTCTCCAACAAGCATCACCATGAAAACATATTACTCATAGATATGTCATATTATTCATGCTCTCTTGTTAGTATGATATGATAAAAAATGTAGCATTATGTAAGACTTGGTTTTATAATCAAAGGTGTCCAGTCGACGAGGAGAAAATAGTTATACCACTCCACATGTGGCAACAACCAAATCAAAAGAAAAAGGAGATAATTC
>APFE030543456.1:0-10637 GCA_000404065.3 Pinus taeda
GAGAGTACATGATAATCTAGATCCTTAGTATGGACGCAGCCATCTGGTTAGGATCAATGAATTGACTCAGGTATGGTCGCAGCCATCCAGTGAACGAGTCATGTATCAAAAATCATGCCTGGATTACAACAGACACAATCCAGGGTCTTGCGCTCCATCTCGACCCGAACAAAAGTACAAGTTCAAGCACGTGAATATGTGAGCTGAAGTCGAACATGCATGAACATCGTCTGATTACCAGTCAATATTGGGAACTGTTAACAGACGCGAGAGGTACCACCAATAATGACAATGGCCCTCAAGGTACTATAGGTACAATCTACGGCATGTGAATTAATGATCCAAAGTCGAACACCCGTAGAATCATTTGATCGGAGGCCAATGATGAAAACCTCACGTCGAACACGAAGAACCTGCCATTGAGGCATGCAGGGTCTAAGGCACCGGTAGGGAGTCTCTAGATCAGCTTCCTGGATAATGAGCTGAAGTCGACAGGAAGTGACCTTGATCGAAGGTGGGCCATAGTGTTTCCCACATCATCGACACGAGACAGAGAGATAATGTTGTGAATTAAGATTGTATGAACTATCAAACGGAGGTTGTTTCTTTTCAGAGGTCAACTTCTCTTAAACATATTGGCGGCACGACAGTGGAATTGGCAGTATTTGACATCGATGGATCAGAGGTCATGATGAAGAGGCAATGAGCAGATGAGAAGTCAAATAGGATTACCCAAACCCATGGAGGCAAGTGAAAGATGAGATATCCCGACCCCGACACGAAAGTAGAGAAGTGCCATGTTCAAGAGCGACATACTGCCGACACGACTATAATTATGGTTCCCAAAATTTTCTTTTTCCCCCACCATTACTGGCGAGTAGCCCAATTATTTTTTAACAAGCTTGATGGGGATTACATATGCTTGTGGTGCGTCATTTCGACAAAATCCGATGTCATCAAGTTTTAACGAGTCTGAAAAAGGAAGAACTCGGCGTCTTTTCATGTTTAGAGAGTTTGAAAAGACAGCGAAAAGGAAACTCTAGGGGTGTCCTTTTTCGTAAAGTTGTGTCTCTCGGGCCTGAAAAAGTATAAAATAATGCCCGAAAGAACCGCCCGACCATTACGATCGAGGAGTACTTTTCATCAATAGTGATTTCGACCTGAAAAAGTAAAAAAGCGATCAAAACCACATCATTTCGTAACCATTAACGAGTTTGAAATGACAAAAACCCGGTAATCTTTTTATGTTTTAACGGTCGACAAAAGAACTTAAAACGACCGCCCCTTAGTAACGTTTAACGAGCCAAGAGGAATAACTCGACAATATTTTCCTCTTTAAAAGGTTAGGAAAAGAGTTGAAAGAAAACCGTAAAGTAACCTTTTCTCGTGTTTTACTGAGCTTGAAAAAGTTGAAAAAGAGCTCGTTTTGACTCTGTTGAGTTGCACCAACCCCTGTCATCATACAAAAATAGTGTAAAACCCACTTCGACATGAAAATATCCCAAAAATACTCAAAAATATTATTTCTAATGTATTTTTAGGTCAAAAATTGCTATAAATAGTGAAATGGTAAAAAATAAACTTACTTTTCACTTTTTACCTTGTGAGTTTACTATTGAAGGGTTTTTGGTGCAAATTTCAACTGTTGATTGCGATCAATCCAGGAGATCGTTCGAGCTGCCATCTGCAATAGGTAAGAGGCCTCATCCTTAGCTCTGTTTTCATTCCATTTTTTATTTTTTTCATCCATAATTTAGTTCCCTGCAAGGGGATTTGCAAATTCATAGGTTTGCGCCATTGGCGCGAGTTTCCTGCGCGGGACCGCGCCAATGGCATTTTTTGCCTAAAGGGGTCGCGCCCTTGGCGCGACTGTTTTAGGAATAGTCACGCCAACCGCGCGATCTCATTTTGCTACAAATTTGACCGTTGAAATTGCAAATTTTTTCCAATTTATGTTTCATCAATGATCTAATGATTGAAATTCCACCTTTGTGGTTGCAGGGTTTTGTCAGAATGGTTCTAGAATGGAAAGAACGTGAGCATGATGTCGTGGATGCCATGGAAATGGAGGATGATAACTGTCTGAATGCTCTGAGAGACTGTGGCTTGAAGAAATTATTCCACACCTCATATCTACGTGCACAACCTGAGCTACTGCGATTCATCGTGGATTCTTGGGATACAGAGGATCAGGTATTTCGCCTGAAAGACCAGACATTAGAGTTATATGTTTCCGATGTCTACTTTATCACTGGACTATCGCGGCGAGGTGCACGACCCATCTTGACTGGTAGTCAGCCTTTTGGAGAGAAGATGGGGGAGGTGATGGAACGAGTTTTTCCTGGGGCACAGTTTGGAGCAAACAGTAAGAAAGTGGATATTAACACGGTGCCCAACCTAGTGCTACGAGTGATTTTATTCACTATCACCTGGACAACTGGGATACAGGTGCCCCATGAGGCCAGCAAAAATCATTTGCTGCTGGCCACTGAGTGTCTCCAGCCTACACTGTTTGATTGGGCCACGGTAGTGACAACAAATATCAAACGACAGCTTACCAAGTGTAAGCATGATGGGAACAAACAGTTCGGCTATGGATCCATCGTGGTGACTTTCTTCCTGGAGCGACTGTCGATATTCCGGGTACCGGGGGGTATAGTGGCAGATCCAGTGCCACGGGAACCGAGGTTGCATCGATGGGTAGAGCTCATGCCCAGAGGAGGAGGGGGTCAGCAGATGTCCTAGAAGCCCGAGTTCTTTATCTGGCTCCGTCACCAGATGATTGTCATCGAGGACTGGCCCTATGCGGGCACGGATTTCACTGGAGATCCCGATCTCCCTCTGCCTGCCGGAGAGGACTGGGATGAGGAGCTAGGTAAGAACTCTTTGTGTTTTTTTAATGTTTTTATGTATTTCAGTTTTTTTGTTAATACATGCCTATCTCTTACAGCGTCTATATATGTATGTAGATGTTGGTGCAGAGCGACCAGCTGACTTGCCTCATAACGTACGGAGAGCACAACCTACAGCAGACCCTCAGGCAGAGGGTGATGACGATCTAGTGCAAAACCTTGAGGCACTTACTCAAGGTATTCCAGATTATGGCAGATTGGCGGACGTGCCTAGAGCATACCAGAGGCACATGGTGGGAGTATCTACTTGCGTCCATCGTCTGTTGAGACCTTTGGTGCGAGCGGTGACATGCTATCATGAGCATAACCGTGATTAGACACCTAGGTTTCCTTTTTGCACGTTTTTGAGGAACATGTTGTCAGCGGCTGTATGAGTTTTGAACATGTATTATTTTTTGGATTATGTAACGCGCGGGGCGCAAACATTTTGACACACACGTATATATATACATATGTTTATGGTTTATTATTGTGTTTTCATGTGCTTGCTTGCGTAATGTTTTATTTACAAATTACGTAAATGTCTATCTAATACATGATTGGCCAATGCATCAGATAATGTGTTTAATTGTCGTGGAATATGCTGATATGTAATGAACTCAAAATTCCTCTCTAACAATCTTACACATAGATACAACCTTAGGATATGATGGTCTCTGACAGAATAACGCCTATTGAGATGGAGGATGACAAGTTGAGAATCCAGGTTTACCACTAATGCCCGAATGTCGAGATTAGTTGCTTCAGTGAGGAGCTCGATTACAGCACAATATTCGGCGAAATTATTAGTGGTACGACCCAAACAGACACCTTGAAGATCTATCAGCTCACCATGAGGATCATAGATCACCCACGCCGCAGAAGACAAGTTGCGAGTACTGCGGCAGGCACCATCAGGGAAACCAATATAAGGCGTATTAGACATCTGCACAAGAAGCGAAAGACACAATAAGCGACAATCAAGCCTATTAAAACTGACACATACACAACATACTTGCTAGAGTACATGTATATACAAAATGAAGCGTACCAGCATCACACATAGTACTTTTTCAAATACAGCCCGTTTCAGGGCTGTGCAAGAGGGTTCCCTTCATAATCAATTAGCTCATAGGCCCATTTTTGCAAAAATTTCTTGATAATGTAAGGGCCTAGCCACATAGATTCGAGCTTTCCTGCTCCTAGCTTATTGTTTGCCTGATTGTATAGCAGAACTAAGTCTCCCTCGACAAAAGAACGTGGATGTACAGTCTGGTCAAAGTGAGATTTGACTCGCTTCTTCTGTGTTTCGATGGCCAAAGCGGCTAGGCGACGAGTCTCATCTAGTTGTTCTAGATAAAGGAGACATTCTTCTAATGGGGTGGTGTTGGGAAGTAGCTCGATAGCTAATTTTAACGAAGGGATTTCACACTCGATTGGAAGGGTAGCCTCTAGTCCATAGACTAGTTGAAATGGAGTGAAACCAGTGGCATCCTTCACGGAGGTTCGGTAAGCCCACAAAGCAGGGAACAACATAAAATGCCAGTTAGACTTGTGCATGACAATGGTACGCTGAAGCATTGTAACCAAAATCTTATTGATCGCTTCAACTTGGCCATTGGACTGAGGGTAGTACGGAGTAGAAATATCGTGCTTTAAGCCTAGCTGGGTTGTTAGTTCCGTCATCATATGATTCCAGAAATGCTTTCTATGATCAGTGACGATGGCTTGAGGGACGCCGAATCGCGAAATAACGTGGTTGAATAAAAATTGCGCCGCTGTGTGACCGTCTTCAGTCAGTGTAGGAATTGCCTCGGCCCATTTAGTAAAGTAATCGACGACAACGATGATAAACCCATGCCCCCCGGCCGAGCGAGGGTTACAGGGCACATAATCAATGCCCCATTTTGCAAAAGGGCCGACGGTAACAACAGGGTGCAAAGGAGTGGGGGTGCTCGCATATTTCGCTGGAATATCTGGCACTCATGACAGGAACAGACAGTAAGAATGCAATCCTTAAAGATAGAGGGCCAAAAGTAGCCAGCACGGAGGATTTGTTGGGCAGTCGCATATCTGGACATGTGACCACCACAAGAACCTGAGTGGCAGTCATTCAAGACTCGCCCACCTTCCTCGTGAGTAAGACAACGACGGAGAACAGAGTCGGCGCCGAGGCGATATAAGGTATCCCCAATGATACGATATGGTTGAGATTGATGACGAATCCTTCGCCGAGTGTCTTTAGACACGCCCGGGCGAAAGGAGGCCGTTTGCAGATATATAATGATGTCACTGTACCAGGGGTCGAGGGTGATGATGAGAAACAAAGTCTCATCCAGAATTTGATCCTCTGTATGAGAGGGCGAAGAAGAAGATGGCAAAGAGCAAATTAACTCAGCAAAAACGAGCGATTTCTTTGACTTGGCGGTAGCGAATTCCAAGTCAAGCTCTTGGAGGATGACAATCCACTTTGAGTACTTGCCCCCCAGCAACTGGCGTGACAAGATATACGTCATGGGGTTGCAATCGGAAATCACAGTAGTAGTGCGCAACAGAATATAGTGACGGAAATGTTGGATAGCGCAAACGACGGCTAACGCAAACTTCTTGACATAAGAATATCGAGCTTCCATATCTAAAAGGTTTCTACTGAGATAATATATAACATGCTCAGTGTCATCGTCGTTGGTTTGAACAAGAACCATGCCGATAGTGGTGTCGGCGGTAGCTAAATACAGGGTGTAGTCACGATGATAGTTTGGAGGGCGAAGAAATGGAGCAGAAACAAGGAGACCCTTGAGTCGTTCAAAAGATTCTTGAGCCATAGTATCCCCATGAAAAGAGACATCTTTTTAAAGTAATCGTGTAAAACCTTTAGCCACCTCGGCATAGTTTGGAACGAAACGACGTAAAAAATTTGCCTTACCTTGCAAGCTCTGCAATTGATGTAAGGTAGCAGGGGGAGGAAGATTGACTATGGCTTCAACTTTGAGGGGATCCAGTCGGATGCCCTTGCGGGAGACGAAGAATCCTAGAAGTCGACCCGATTCTACGCAGAAGACACACTTGTGAGGATTAAGTCTGATTCGGTAGTGTCGACAACGAAGAAATATCTTGCGAAGGTGAGTAGGGTGGTCTTGATGCTTGGATGAATGAGCTGGAAGATCATCCAGGTATGGCTATACAATGTGTCGTATGTCATGAAAAGTGTAGGACATTGCACGTTGGAAGGTAGCACCGACATTTTTTAGACCGAAAAGGAGCTTCTTATAGGAAAAAGTACCCCATGGACAGATGAAAGCGGTCTTGTGTTGATCAGCGGGAGCAATGTTGATCTGGTTGTACCTAGAAAAACCGTCCATAAAAGAATACATCTTGCTTCCCACACACTCGTCAATAATCTGATCAATGAATGGTGTGGGGAAATTATCTTTAGGACAAGCCCGATTAATATCACGATAATCAACACAAACGCGGATAGTTCCTTGTTTCTTAGTGACAGGTACAATATTAGAAACCCAATCTGTGAGTGGGATAGGATAAATAAAACCGGATTTAATAAGCTTCTCTACTTCGGCCTTGATCACTGCAGCCTTTCGGGGGTGTACCGGACGTAAACATTGACGAACAGGCTTAGCACCTGGGTACGTGATAATTTCATGCACCACTATGCTAGGATCAATGTCGGGCATTTCTTCATAGGACCAAGCAAAAACATCACGAAATTCGCGAAAAAGGTTTGAATAAAGTCGAATCTCCTCTGGAGTACAAGTGACTCCAATGTGAATGTGTTCGACGATCCCCGACTTGACAGAGATGTCGATGGGCTGGGTTTGCATAATGTTTGCCATATTACCTTCAGAAGGGGCTTGATAAACTTTAACGGATGACTGAAGGATTGGAAATGGGGAACAAGGAGCAAACCGCTGGATACAAGTCGGCATATCCTGAGGGACAGAGAGAAACGAGGAACGATGGTGGGTAACATGCCAAGGAGGTTCCTCGAGAGACATAGTCTCAATAATAGCTTCGTCGGAATAAAATGTTTTTTTTAAAGGATCCGAAGAAGTTTGATCTACAAGCCCTAAGGATGGAGCAAACGTGTGGAAAATCTTGCTTGAAAGAGCAAGTTCAGAAGAAGGAGCCGATGCAGCTACGATTTCGACGTAGTTGAGTTCGGCAGGACTCAACGGCATCTGGTCGCCCCAAGAATCTACTTGGTCGATGGGAGGAATGATCCACGGATCAGAACAAGTAGAAATCATATTGACGGAAGCGACATTCGGAGGCGGGGCTGGAAAGACACTCATGAGAGCGGGATCTTTGAAAAGTCCGTGACCCAAACTCTCAGTTGATTTGGAGGTATGCTCCACAAAAGGGATAGTTCCTTCCGAAGAGGAAGCAAAGAAATTCAGCTGGTCGACAGTAATAATCTTCCCTTGGTGAGGGAAACGAATGATACGAAAGAAAGATGAAGCGACAGCTTGCATCGCATATATCCAGATGCGTCCGAGAAGGAGGTTGTAGGTTAGAGTAGAATCAACGACTTCAACTTCCATCTCGACCGTTTTCCCTTCCAAAGAGATGGGTAAACGTGGGAGTATACCATAAGGACGGGATGCTCTTCCATCAAAAGCTTCCAAGGTGGTGGGGGACTGACTCAACGTCGGAGATCCAATAGCTTTCCAACAGGCAACAGACATGATGCAAGTTGAAGAACCTTCATCAATGACTGTACGATGGATAGTTTTCTTATCAATAATGACCTGTATAAGGAATGCAATTTGGGGAGGCAGTCTCTGTGTGTGGCGTTCTAAGTCAAACGTAATTAAATCCGAGTCAGCCGAGTCTATGCCGCCGATAGCAGAAAGAAAGGACTTCCTCTAAGAGGGGCAACTCTGGAGAACTTCTAAAGCGGACATAGCCGATGGATTCTGGGCTAAATCCTCAACAATATTGTAGTGCTGAGCAGCACGGGCATTTGGGTTGTAAGAAGATTTTCGGAGTACTCCTTTTGGAGGGGGTCGAAGAGGCATTTCAGTACTAGGTCTTTCGATATGGAGAGGGCTTGAACTGAATGGAGGAGCACTAGGGGGAACCTCAGGCTCTTTCCCGGCAGATGGATAATCCTTTGTTTGAGTACTGATATTAACAGGTATTGTTCCCACCATGAACACTTGGGAATCGAAGGAAGAGGGAGGTTGAGAGGGGTCAGCGACCATTTGAGTTTGCTGTGAGGGAAAGGGTTCTTTAAGCACTGCAGGGACCCCGAAAGGGCCTTTCAACAAACGACTAACTTCGGGCTGCCGAGGGCAGTCTTTGGTATAGTGATCCTCATCACAGATAAGACAAGGATACTTGGGTTTGCGTTTGGTACTCTCCTCAGATTGAGGTTTAGGGGGTTCCTGTTTAGGTTGTTCTGGCTTATTTTTCGCTTTCCCTTTCTTTTTTGCTTTCGAGGTTTTTTCTGTCGTGGTGGACTGAACGGCATTAACCTCAGAAGTAGTTTGAGAAGTAGGTATTACCTGAGAAGTGGTTTCAATTGGAGCATTTGACTTCTGCTTCCCAGGATTCGCGGAAGTTTTCTTAGAGGATGAACTAACAGACCCAATAATGCCGTCAACAGTAGGTGTTGGCGGGGCTTTGGATGTTCCAGGTCTAGGGGCATCAGGCAAATAATCATACAATGTACCTGACTGAGAATAAACCAAGTCGAGGTATTGAGCACGCGTGATAGCTTGCTCTTCAGTAACACACGCTCCCATAGCAATGTCCCGAGCTATTGGAGGAATGAACGAAGTCGTGAACCAATCCATAAGAAGCTGGTCGGGAATCCAAAATTTAATCATACGTCTACGCCATCTCCATTCATGGATGTGATCAGAGATATGCGTAGTTGTTGTCTGTCTTAAGGATGTGAGGAGGTGTGTGCCCGTTTCATAACGAATGGGCAACTGAAAATGAGTGAGGAATGCCATAGCCAACGAGTTGAAATCCTGAAAGGATCCGCGATTGAGCTCAATATACCACTTAGTAGCAGAGCCAGTGAGAGTCCTTTGAAAAAGGCGAAGCCAAATTGAATCATCAAGCCATGAATTGGATGAACACCAGAGATGATAAGTCATGACATGAGCTTGTGGATCTTCATTAGCTTTACCATCAAATTTTGGACAGTCACCAGGAATTTTGGTTGGAACCGGAGGCCAATAAGGATTATGAAGAATAGGATCATTAGTCAGTTTGGACACATCCGGTAATTCTAAAGTCGCGAAGAACGGTAACTGAGGATTGAAAGACATCTAGGGCTGCTGGTAGGATGGAGCACCCGGGTTCCAACCAGGTGGTGGTTGCCCCCATGGGCTTTGCCCTAACGGATTTGACGCCATGGTGTGTTGGCCGTAGGGATTTGTGTTTTGCCCCCCAGCGTATGGATTACCAAACGATGTTGCAGAAGCACCATATAGTTGTTGATAATTCTGGTAAGGGGCAAACAAAGGTTGCCCTTGAGGTTGTTGATAACCGTATTGTGGTGGGACCCCAAATTGAGCTTGAGACCCAGGCTGAGTTTGATAAAATGTTTGGGATTGAACTCCAGCCTGCATTTGAGGACCATATTGATTTTGGGGTCCCACTTGGGCCCAAGGGCCGGGTTGAGCAGCGCCAGTAGACGGTCCAGTAGGTTGGGTTATCTGAGCAGAAGGATAACCTTGTTGATACTGAGGTTGGCCTACCTGCTGATACTGAGGTTGACCTACCTACTGATACTGAGGTTGCTGTTGTGCGGCAGAAGGTTGTCCTAACATTCCAGATGGCTGAGTGGGCTGGGCAGGTGGTTGGCGCAACTGTGTTTGAGGCTGACCGGCTTGCCCAGAAGATTGAGTATACTGGACAGTTGGCTGACCAAATGGTTGGGCAGCTTGTCCAGAAACTTGAGTATACTGGACGTTGGGTTGATTTGGGTTAACAAATGATTGACCGGTTTGTCCAGTATGAGAGCCTTGCTAGATACCAAGTTGAGCTTGCTGAGTGGAAGGTTGGCTTGGATTACCAGTAGGTTGCGTATGAGAGGTGAAAAAAGGACCACTAGAGGCAAAAGGGTTTCCTTGGAAGGATTGTCCTTGTAGTTTTTGCTGAGGTGGTTGTTTGGGTTGCGCATACGACGCTTGACCACCATGATAAAAGGTGGAATCCCAATCTATTGATAGCGGAACTGAAACCTGTATAGCCGGTTGACCTGTCCAAGTCCCAGGAGGTGGTAGATACTGATCGTATTGCCCTTCAAGTGGGACATTTGATGTAGGATCAAAACCTATGAATAAAGAGGTCGAAGGTCGACTAAAAATAGGGGTCGAAGAAGCCACATATACTGTTGGAGGGGTTGTGACTGAGGTAACAATTGTACCGCGATGTTGTGGAGTCAAAGGCTCCGTATTGGAGAAAATGGGTGGTGACCAAATAGAAGTCGGAAAGGGAGATGACAGAAAATTATGCAATGCTCTATAACCAGGAGGTAGTCCTCCAGTAGCAGCAGTTCTACTAACAAGTGTAGATTCCATTGTGGTGGGAATCGCGTCCCCTGGCACACCGGATTCGTCAGTCGTAGTAGGGGATGTGTTTTCCATATCAGAAGGAAATGGTTGTCGACGAGAAGTGTATTCCCAAAAAGGGATACCGTTTTGAGAAGGTTCCCAAATAGGGTTCGAATAAAATTGGTAATTCTCGTCGCCTGGAGCACGAGAGTTAAGC